>SEYY01021766.1:42500-45000 GCA_009176605.1 Armadillidium nasatum
TGTTCTTTGAATGTGAATTACCATTGAAGGTATCGTCCAATAATTTTGCTGACGTTCACAAATTTAAGACTATTTATCTTGCTTTAACTTAAAAATGTCAATTTCTCGATCAAATATTAAGACCGAGGTGTTGTCTGCAGATTGTAAGAGGCAATTTTAACTGTAATTGGCAATTTAATATGAACTGTAATTTTGGCAGTTTGAAAAATCTTCCTATGTCTATTAAAAAATATAATTAAAATTATAATTACACTAATTCCATAACAATAATTCAGATAATAATAATAATAATAATAATAAATGTAATAATAATACTAAAAATAATAATAAGAATAAGAGTATTAATTATAACAATAATAAGAGCATTAAATTTAATAACAGTGATAATATTAATAATAATAATAATAAAAACAATAATACTAATACTAATAATAATAATAATAATAATAATAATAATCACATTAATAATAATAATAAATAATTGCTAACAGAAGTTATTTATAACCATATCTGAGCTATAATTGCGACGATAATAACAATGATGATAATTTTGATAATAATAATAAAATTATTAATAGTAAAAAAATAATAATAATGACGATGAATAAAACTATTAATAATAATGGTAATAACAATAATAAAAATATTATGACACAAATAATAATAATAATAATAATAATATAATAATAATAATAATAATAATAATAATAATATTCTTTTTCACTATGAAAGATTTCAAATTTGAAATCCCTTAAGTCTACAAAGTGTTAATTAAGATGCAAAGTGTTCGATAGAAATCTACATTCCTTTAATAACAAATTTCCATGGCAACTTGATATCTCGTAGTAAACTTGAGAATTAATATGAATATTAATGCAAAGCTATTTTGAAGTAAAAGAAGGAAGAAAAATAGTGAGAAAACTTTGAACACTTTCATAATAATAATAATAATAATAATAATAATAATAATAATTAATAATAATAATAATAATAATAATAATATTAATAATTTTATTTATAATATTTATAATAATAAAATAATAAATAATATAATATAATAATAATAATAATTGTATAATAATAATAATAATAATAAAGTATTGCAATAATAATAATGGTAAAATAATATATAATAATAATAATAGTAATAATTAATAATAATAATAATTAAAATAATAATAATAATAATAATAATAATATAATATTAATAAATATAATAATATAATAATAATATAATAATAATAATAATAATAATAATAATAATATAATAATAATAATAATAAAAAAAATTTTTTTTTTTTTTTTTTTTTTTTTTTTTTTTTATTATTATTATTAAAATTATTAAATTTATTTATTATAAAACCAAAATTTTTAAAAATTCTTCCTTTGATCCAATTAAATATATATATCATAAGAAACATTTATTATTAAAATAAAACTTTTAAACTGAGATAAAAAAAATATTGGATACTCTAAATTTTATAATACATTGTAAGTTATAATCATAATCTTAACCTAATCTTTTTCGTTGAAAAGAAAAACAAGTGGTTTCCACTCATACCGTTTTCCTTGAAAAGGTGGTGTCTATGGTTTTTCTTCTGGTTAAATCTCCTGATCTTACTAAGTCTCTCCATTCTCTTTCTTACAGTCAAATTGTTCCTTCACTCTCTCTATACTATCGCCATAACAGCCGACACTGATCTTCTGAACTCTCCCGTCGCATACTTCCTCCATTGAGAAGAGCTCGTACGACACACCTTTCTTCACAGTCTCATCCTTTCTCTGTTCAACTCTCAGACCCAAGACTTAACTGCTATGCTCAATATTATTTATATATATATCTACTCCCTTTATCTCTTTTCCCAACATCCTTTGACTTGTACATTTTCAAACACTATGTATCTGAACATGCCGGCTTTCATTGACCAGGATAGATTTTTCCATCTCCGGTGGAGTTTGGTAGGCTTCCGCTCTTTGCCCACCGGAGGTGATATAGAAATATATATATATATATATTAATATATATATATATATATATATATATTATAATATATATATATATTATATATATATATATATATATATATATATATATTATATATATATATATATATATATATATTATAATATATATATATATATAATATATATATTAAAAAATAAAAAATCATAAATTAAATTTTTTTTACATTTTTTAAAAAAAAAAAAAAAAAAAAAAAAAAAAAAAAAAAAAATTTTTAAAAATTTTTATAAAAAAAATTAAAAAAAAAAAATTAAAAAAAATAAAATTAAAATAAAATAAAATTCAATAAATAAATAAATAAAATAAAAATAAATAAATAAATAAAAAAAAAAATAAATAGATAAAACCTAGGGTGCATTGTGAAACACAAATCCGAAATATTAAGATGGCACTATTTTATATTATTCTTTCGAATGACATCGAACGATGCCATTTCGTTTGTATATAAAAACTGCCATCAGACTTTTCAGATATTCA
>SEYY01021766.1:50000-55000 GCA_009176605.1 Armadillidium nasatum
TGTACCACGACAGTTCAAAAAATATATATATATATATATATATATATATATATATATATATATATATATATATATATATATATATATATATATATATATATATATATATATATATATATATATATATATATATATATATATGGCTTAGGTGTAGATTGCTTCTGAGTTTCGATATTTTTTATATCGATATATTATTTTAATCGATCCTTTTTACAGAAATTTTAGTTTACGTTTCACTGAGATTGTGATAGGTAGTTTAAATAGGAATCTTATATATATATATATATATATATATATATATATATATATATATATATATATATATATATATATATATATATATTGTTTGTATTTGTTTCTGTAACGGCCGTAGGTTGTATGTCGCGGCAACGTTCTTGTTAGGTTAGGCCTCTTTTTACGGCAACTTCGGTAGTTCAGGTTATGATAAGTCGAACTAAGTACGCTAGAAAAGTAAATAATTATAATTATAAAAAATAATTAAAATAATAGGCATACATGAAATGAAAACTAAATAATAATAACACAAATATCAAAAAATTTGAATTGGCATATCGATGTTTCGATATATTGATATTTCGAATATCGATATTTTCTAAAAATCGAAACTCAGAAACAATCTACACCTTTACCTATATAATATATAAATATATATATATATATATATATATATATATATATATATATATATATATATATATATATATATATATATATATATATATATATATATATATATATATATATATATATATATATATATATATATATATATATATATATATATATATATATATATATATATATATATATATATATATATTATATATATATATATAATATATATATATATATATATATATATATATATATCTCACGAATCATATAGTTTTAAACCTAACTATATTTAATGGTCTGTGAGATAAAGGATAGTAACTGGCCTGTTACCCTGTGTCTGAGTGGAGTAATTTGAGATAGATCGTTTGGCAGGTTGTTCATGAGCTATCTTTCTGCTATTTCCTTTTGAACTGAGGTGGTACAGAAGTAACACTCTGTCTTCTCAACTTAGAGGTCAGGGTTCTAATTCTCGTATAATAAACTTGAAATTTTATTTATAAAATTTATCTCCATACGCCATGTGGTTTTGATACTTTTATATATAATATATATATATATATATATATATATATATATATATATATATATATATTATATATATATATATATATATATATATATATATATACAATAGTTGCTATTCAGACTGTAGGATTTGTTTCCCCCGAACAGTTGCTCCAATTATTTAAAGGTCTTATCCGAATTTGTATGGAATACAATCATTTCATTGTCATTTCCAAGGTTTTTGACCGAGTGCGGCATGCATCACTACTCTAAAAGCTCCCTTCCTTTGGGTTTCGACCTTGTCTCTGCTTACTTATGTCTAGTTTTCTCTCAGATCGTTTCATATCGCCACTCGTCGATGGTGCCACCTTTTCCTCCTTTTCTGTCAATTGTGGTGTTCCTCAGGGCTCTGTTCTATCTCCAACTTTATTCTTACTTTTCATCAACGATCTTCTCAGCTCCACTTCTTACTCTGTTCATTCTTATGCCAATGACTTCTTTTACTCATTTTTAATCTGCTCCCACTAATGCTTTTAGAGTTGCTTCTCGTCTTTAACTTTCTGGCTCCATTTTTGCCGATTCTGCATTTCCAGTGGTGTCTCCGCAATCTTGTAAAATACAACTCTTTAAAAACTCAACTTTTTCTCATCTTTCTCTCTAAAATATCTCCCAACTTTCATATCTCATTCGGCGGGTCTCCCGTCTCACTTGTAAACAATTTAAACATTCTTAGTTTGAACATAAACTTTCTTGAAAACCTCATATCACAATGGTTGCCAAGGTGGCTTCAAAGAAGGATTGAAACTGTAGGATTTTTTTTTTTTATCTCGAACAGTTGCTCCAATTATATAAGGATCTTATCCGCTCTTGTATGGAGTACTATTCTCCTATTTTGTAGGGCTCCGGTTCTACCTTTCTTTTAGATTGGGTTGAGTCTAAGGCTAAAAGTTTAATAAACTGTCCGTTAATTTCAACTTATTTGACCATCTCTCTCTGCGACGTGACGTTGGTGCACTATCTTTCTTTTCTATAGGTACTATAACGGCAGATGCTCTTGGAAATTAACCTCTCCTATTCCGCCACCACTGCGTTGCCCTCGCAACACAAGGGATGCAATGCTTTCACATGAAATTTGTGTGAATATCATAAACTCCAGACTTGTCCGTTGTGGTGCCTCCTTCTTCTCAGACACTTTTGTTCTATGGAACTCTCTGCCATAATCTGTTTTTCCTGTTGCATTTAATCTTCCTCTCTTTAAGGCCTCCGTCTGCGCTCACCTGGGAGATTTGCGTTAGACTGGGATTGGGTGAATTTTCTATTATCTTATATTTCTGACCCCTCCTAGAAAAGGGGTTCAGCCCGTGAGCGTCAGTTAAAAAATAAAACTTTTCTCAAGGCGAGAAATTCATATCATCTTTTATAAGGAAAACCTTTCTCAAGTTGAGGGAAAAAGGTTTGCATTTTATAAAGCAAACCTTTTTCAAGTCAATAGATACAAGTTATCTTTTATAAAAGAAAACTCTTCTCATGTCGACGGATTCAAATCATATTTAAAAAAGCAAATCGATCTGAAATTGAATTATTTGCGAGAGGAGCGTTGAACTCTCCAAACATTTAAAACATTGTAATGTAACAAAATACTTTATTAACATATTATGCTATTATTTTAAAAAGTATAAAAACCTGGAAAATGTTAATTAAAAAATCAACAAAAAAACGACTTTGAAATAAATATTTGTGTGAAATTCTTAGTTATTGAATAATTAATAGAAATTATCACAGGTGTACGTGAATTGTGGTTATATATCAGAAAAAAATATATACATATGAACGTATTTTGAGAATGTTCATACAGGTTTAAATCTTGATTCAGAGAAGTGGTAAAAAAATCTATATATACATAAAGAAATATAAACAAAAGAATGAGACAAAAATGAACAAGACATTTTCAATCCAGATTGAGCTCTCTCTCTCTCTCTCTCTCTCTCTCTCTCTCTCTCTCTCTCTCTCTCTCTCTCTCTCTCTCTCTCTCTCTCTCTCTCTCTCTCTCTCTCTCTCTCTCTCTCTCTCTCTTTTCCCCTAACATGAACATATTTTTTTCCAAATTCTCCTTGACATTTAGTTATATATATATATATATTATATATATATATATATATATATATATATATATATATATATATATATATAATATATATATATATATATATATATATATATATATATGCTTCACATTCTTTCGAGATTATCATAAACATAGGAGCTGGTGGTATTAAGACAATAATTTATATTATGGGCATGTTCGCAGATATTTCGTACATACGTTTACGTCCTATGCTGCATTACAACATCTCCGTATCGCGATACGGAGACGGTGTTATAGCAAGATGAACGTACGTGAAAGGGCTATCCGTCACCTTTCACGTGATAAATGTGTATAGATACAGCATTGGTAGCAGAGGGTCTAAGCCATTGTTACCTCTGAAGTAGGTTCAACATTGTACACATAAGTATCAGAGGAGTCATTCATCGGTACGAGGAGACCAAGGAATACTGTAGACGACCGGTTCAAGGCAGTCAAAGAACGACAACACGTCGTGAAGACCGATTTATAAGGATACGTGCTTTGCGGAAGCGCTTCATAACAGCAAGAAACCTCCAGAGACAATTGACGCAGGTGCTTGGAGCACGTGTAAGTACTGATACTGTTCGCAGACGGTTTCTCGAACACAGATATCAGTCCAGAAGACCTGAAAGATGACCACCTCTCACGAGAGGTCATCGTACAGCTAGGGTTGCATATGAACGTTTTCATGTCCATTGGACACTCCTGCAATGGAGACGCGTATTTACGGGCGAGTGTAGATTCAACCTATATGGTTGAAATCGACTTCGAATAGTGTATTGGAAGCCCAACGAACGATATTCGGAGTGTAACATGAAAATTCAAAATCCAAATCCACACCTCTAAAATACAAATCCAAATATCTATGATTCAAAAATCTAAAATCTAAATTCAAAAATCCCAAATCAAAATTCAAGAATCACAAATCAAAATTCAAAATCCAAAATTCACAAATCCAAAATCCAAAAAACCAAAATTTTGAAATCCAAATCATAAAATCGAAATAATAACAGTAATAAAAGGAAAAACTATGTATAATGTCCATTTATATATTTTCTGTTATGTCAGTTTTAAAATTCTTTTAGTGTATCATACACATTATGATAGCCAAGCACAGTACCATTTCCTCAGAGCACCACATCATTCAGGTTCGTTTTCCAATCCTAGTTCATATATATATATATATATATATATATATATATATATATATATATATATATATATATATATATATATATATATATATATATATATATATATATATATATATATATATATATATTATTAAAAGTCCCAATCTTTTATCTAGTTAATCTTTTCTCAGCACTCAAAAAAAGCAAAAGTTTTATATAGGAAAACAGTTTGTCACACAGAATGAAATGCTAATCATGAAGTTTATCATTTATTTTGTTTGCATAGATGGTCGAAAGTGTAGGAAATTTGTTAGACAAAAAAGCAGAAATCGTTATATTAGATGAAAAATTTGGCAGTTAAAAAGCGTGAGTTTCATAGAGTGTTGCCTAGTTTTGTTTCTCTCTCTTTTACCAATGATGTCTTCATCATACTACAAACGTTAATTGGTTTTCAAAATGCTAAAGAGCTTCAACAGGATTTTATCTTTGTTACAATTGAGAATTTCGAATTAAAGAGTACACGCAGAAAGCTTTATAAAGCTGATTTCATTCTCGAGGCTCAATCCTAATCTTACATTATAATGTTCTAAGACCTCAATTTT
>SEYY01021766.1:60000-62500 GCA_009176605.1 Armadillidium nasatum
ATACACCAAAAAAAAAAAAAAAAAAAAAAAAAAATATATATAATATATATATATATATATATATATATATATATATATATATATATATATATATATATATATATATATATATATATATATATGGGTGGTTAAATTTTAAGGGCCGATGTTGATTTTGAATACAACACAAATTACTTTACATTGTGTATCTTTCCATGGTTCAAATTGAGTAAGTCTGAAATTGAAAAAAGTTAAATGAAATGCAGTAAAAAACTTGACGTTTAGGTGTGGTTCACATTCAACATCGGCCCATACAATTTAACCACCCTTTATTAAACTAATAGGGTAGGTTAAATTTTAAGGGCCGATGTTGATTTTGAATACAACACAAATTACTTTACATTGTGTATGTTTCCATGGTTCATATTGAGTAAGTCTGAAATTGAAAAAAGTCAAATGAAATGCAGTAAAAAACTTGACGTTTAGGTGTGGTTCACATTCAACATCGGCCCATACAATTTAACCACCCTATATATATATATATATATATATATATATATATATATATATATATTATATATATATATATATATATATATATATATATATATATATATATATATATATATATATATATATATATATATATACACACTTCCTGCATACTATAATTATTCTTAAAACCTCAAGAGTACAATGTGGCTAGAGAAATATGTCCAAAATTTATTTGTTTCTCACTTTTCAAAGCCAAAACTTTTCGGTAAACCTTCTGGACTTTCAAAGGCAGTTTCTAAACTTTATATATATATATATATATATATATATATATATATATATATATATATATATATATATATATATATAATATATATATATATATATATATATATATATATATATATAATACATGTATATATATAATTGAAATCTTTAAGTAGAGGAGGGTACATTCGTCAGGAAATAGAGAATGTATACTCTCTGCTACCCTATATGCCATCTGTATGTGTAGTTAGAGGGCCGTATAAATAGTGGAATACTAGTAGTTTGCTCCCTCGAACCATTAACTACCATAGAAGAGTGAAATACATGAATGAGTCAACCTTATTCATCACATCACATGAATAGAAATAGAGTGAAATACATGAATGAGTCAACCTTATTCATCACGTCAGTTGAGACTGTTAATTAACTAACTTATAAAGAGATTGATTGCTATTGACGATCTCAAAAGAGTTTGAAATTTACAACCCCAAAGCCAAAAGATTCACCATAGTATACAGATATTGGATTCACCTTGATTGCTAGGAGCGAAGTGTTAGAAAAATGGAAAAAAAAGGCACCAGTTGAATCTTCTTCCCGGAAATAATGTTTGTTCTCTGAGGTAAGATTAGAAGCATTAAGATACTTCACAATATTTCTGGCTAGAAAATATTTAGAAACCTCAGAAATAATAAACGTTAAAGCGATTGGATTATATTCTTAGGGGAATAAGATTGGCCTCTCTCTGTCAGAATATATATATATATATATATATATATATATATATATATATATATATATATATATATATATATATATATATATATATATATATATATATATATATATATATATATATATATATATATATATATATATATATATATATATATATATATATATATATATATATATATATATATATATATATATATATATATATATATATATATATATATATATATATATATATATATATATATATATATATATATACAAGAAAAGAAAGCGTGCTTAGCTAAGCTTTATCACTCGAGTTAACGTGCCCATCTGTATATCATGTGGATTATTTAATGAAGCTGTTCCATACGTTTACATTACTTCAACGCCTGCGTGTGTACATTAATTGAATAGGTTCACAGAGCCATTTGCTTACACGTATCATGATAAAATCTATGTATGCGTAAAATTCGGAGTCGATGTTGAAATCCCAGAGACAATTTAGGCAAACTTAAATGGCTCAGAGTGCGGATTATGGGAAAGATCTTGGATGTTGTTTGGAAATAGAGAAAGAACGAGAGAAAGAGAGGAAATGAGAAAGATAGAGAGATTGAAAATAGGAAAAAGAGGGAATAAAGGATGAAGAGACGTATGAAAAATAGGAAAATGGAGATTAAAAAAAAGAATAAGAAAAGCAATTAGGAAGTAAAAGGGTTAAAGGAATCAAAGGATAAAGAAAATATTTGCGATAAAAATGATATAGAGAAAGAACGAGAGAAAGAGAGGGAATGAAGAAAGGTAGTGAGATTGAAAATAGGGAAAAAGGGAATAAATGATGAAGAGACAAATGAAAAATAGGAAAGGAAGATAAAATAAAGAATAAGCAAAGCAATTAGGGAGTAAAAAAGCTTAAGGGAATGAAAAGATACCGAAAAGATTTGCGATTAGAGTGATAAGACCACTAATGAGTGATAAACAGGTGTTAAGATAAGAAATAAAGGGGTAAAAATGTATGTAAAACGATATTGAAGAAGAAAGTCAA
>SEYY01021766.1:67500-75000 GCA_009176605.1 Armadillidium nasatum
TATATATATATATATATATATATATATATATATATATATATATATATATATATATATATATATATATATATATGGTTGCAAAGGCAGTTTAATATTCAAATGTAAAAGTTATCAAAAAAAGTCAAAAGCATATGTCTACAGGGGGCGGAGCCCCTCCTACTCCTGACACATGATGTTAGTGAATTTGAATACACTGAATACAAATTTCAACTCGGTTTGGCTTTACCAGGTCCAGATTTTTGTTAACAGCCTAAATGACATTTTTCAGATTTTTCAAATTAGATCAAAAAAATAAGTAATGTTTTAAAGAATTTTTTTCAAGCTTCATGAATACAGACAGTTCAAACTATAATATAATTACATTACGGTAGAAATTGCATAAAAATGTCATTTTTATCTACAACCAAATTTTTGGGGTATTTTCTCTTTTCAAGCACCAGCAGTAATCAGTCATCATGTGGGAATGCCAGCGTTCTTGGTGTTATTTCTCTATAATTTTGATACATTGGTGGAATCTCTTTCCTTGTTCATTACTTATCTCACCTAAATTTCTTGGAAATATTTCAAAATGAATATTAAAATAGGCATTTTAAGCTCATATTTCAACCAAACTCTTTGTAGTCTCTTAAAAGATTTTTGTTTTTGTTTTTGAGATTTCTTCGTATCGTAGTTAACTATCCTATAAATGACAATGAATGAGAATCGAAGCATTTTTCTCGCGTTTGATCAAGACATTAGGAAAATTGTTATCTTAATCAATGTTCTTATTTGTGAGTAGTAAAAAATTCTCAAATTAACTTTTCATAATTAAACTTGGCAATTTTGAAATTATGTATTTAAAACACTTGCTACTCGTATCAAGTGCTTTTACATATTGTTTAACGATGCCTAGTTTGAACTGCAAAGGAGGAAATATAATTTTATTTCAGCTCACTAAAAGTAGATTAATTACATTTGTTTTTCTTCGACAGTAAATAAAGTTCAGGCTGGCCAGATTTGTATAAAACAATGTTCTGCCTTGGATTTGCTCTTCCATAAGCATAGGAGCAGGGATTTTTAGTATTTCCTCCTTGTTGTCTTAGCATTTTTAAGTAAACACATATGTTAAAAATGATACCAGAAAAAAATATTTTCAGGGTTTTACATATTAAAAATATGATTTCATCTGTGCTCACTAAAATTTAATTTTTTCCTTAGACAGAAAGTGAAGTTCGTGCTGGCCACATTTATTGAAATAATGTTCTGCCTTGGCTCTACTGTCCCGTAAGCAAAGGTGGCAGATATTTAGTTTACCCTCCTTACTGTTATAGAAGAAAAATATTTTTTATACTTTATTTTTATTATTAGTTATTTTTATGGTATTATATATAAAATTATAAAAATACTATAGCATTACAACAATACTATAAGAATAGGTGCAAATATCTAGATAACAACCTAGTTGCATATGGGTAGCTGCAAAAAGGCTTTGGGTTTATTGGGAAAAACCTATTCATGAATACGATGAAGGAGTAGGGGGGGGTGCGAGAAAAATCAGTACCTCACAAAGCAAAACCAAGCGAAAATTCTTTGTTATCTCACACAAATTCCCTATAAAAAATTCATTGTGAAATCTAATTCAATAGACAAGAAATTGAAAATTTATTCCTAGCTGATATTATTGATAATTTTTAAATGTTTTTTATATATAGATATATCAGTATCGAAAAAACAGACATCTGCTTTAATTAAATTCACGAATTAGTAAACTTTGGAGAATTATTCACACAAAATTGATTTAATTGGGATTTAACATCTAAATGTTAAACTACAAACATTTAGATTCATGTAGAGTATGCTCATGTATATATGTATGCGTTCTGAATTTTCAGTGTGAGATCTGTTTACATTCTAAATTAAGTGCTTACGGCGTTTAGGAGTGATTTTTACCTGTAACCCAATTAACTTTTTTTTTTTTTTTTTTTTTTTTTTGTGAAATTTTTTAGCAGCTCCATCTAGCGATTTATTTTACTTTTTTTAAAAAGTATTTTAATTTTTGTCTTGTTTTCGGGTATTTTCTTGTTGCCGGTGTTTGCTTTGTTTATTTTTTTTACAAATATAGAAAATAGTTTTTTTTTCTAAGCAAAAATAAGAAACCATGAATAATAAAAAGGTATAATTAAAATGGAACTAACGAAAAAATAAAAAAAAAAATTTAAGTGAAACTTAAACATACAAACTCAATCCACAAATCTTAAACAGGAAAATGAACAGATTTAACAGTACAACTTAAAAAGCGAAGTTTAATTAAACTTGCTTAACATAAAAGTCTCAATACCGACTAAATTAAAAATTGTCGTTTTAATAGTGTAAATTAATTTGTAAATTGCTAAAAGTAAATTCTTTATATGCTTCTCATCTTATGCTTAAGGGGACCCTCAACTCAAAGACCCCCCACTTGGGGGGGGGGGGTAAAATTTTAAAAAAAAAAATTTTTTCAGGGGTTTTATAGTACATTCTCTACTGATTTCAAATCTGAAATCAGATTTTAAAAATTCCTTATAGTTCCCCTTTAAAAGTCTTTGCAATTTCAAGGTCATTTGGACATTTAAAAATTGACACCCTGCACTTATAAAAAAAAAATTTTTAATTTTAAAATTTTTTTCTTACAGTTTTGTAGAGAATAATAAGCTGATTACAAATATGTAATTAGTTTTTCCTAATTCCAAATGGTTTTCGAGATATGACCACGCAAACTTGTTTAAAATTCCATTGTAATTTGATCTTTTGGGGCTTGTCTCTCCCTTTTACTTTTTTTGGAGTAAAATATTTGCTAAAAAAAACTGCTCGATCAATTTCTTTCAAACTTTTTTAATGAACTAGAGATAGTTAGAGGAAGATATTTAACGTAGTTTTATAGACCAGATTAATGCGGTTATCTTTGGGCAACTCATAAATAAATCAAAATTTGACCAAAAAAAAACAATTTATAATTTTATACATGTTCAAGATAGAATACTGGGACAATCAGAAGTCGCACGGGATTGGTTAGTGTTTTGTTTACAAGCTACAAATCTTCTGATTGGTTTAAAACAACAAGCGAAGGAAAATGTTGAATATTATATTTTTTATGAGGGACTTAGTTAAAAAAGTCAGAAAAATCTAAGGGGTTATCAACCCACAATTAAAAAAAAGTGGATCGATCGATTTTCCTCTTGTTCAAAATAATGATAGATAAGGGTTAGATCTTTAAATAAAACACTCTCTCAGTAACATTGAAAGCTTTTTATTATATGAGTTGAGGGTCTCCTTAAAGACTCTAAATGAAAAGAATTTATCGGAAGACATTTAATATGTGAAAACTATTATATATATATATATATATATATATATATATATATATATATATATATATATATATATATATATATATATATATATATATATATATATATATATATATATATATATATATATATATATATATATATATAAAATTTCAAATCTGCTATTAGTTATTCAAACTCTGACCTCTTCGATGATAAGACAGAGTGTTACCACCACACCACGACGGTTTTACTATGCAAGAGGTCAGAGGTCGAATCCCCAATACCAGATTAGAAATTTTAAAAATTTCATTTCACGGTTTATGCGATTTCATATATATAATATATATATATATATATATATATATATATATATATATATATATATATATATATATATATATATATATATATATATATATATATATATATATATATAATTCAAACATTATTTTAATTTAACATGATCTGAAGCAAACAAGGATGAAATGCCACTAGTTGTGTAAATTCGTTTTGGCTGAAAAATGGTGTAATGTTGCAGTGTGCAGACAAGGGCTAGTGGTACAGTACAATTCAGTGCAGAGCAGTGTAGTGAGGTGAGGTGACGTGAGGGGAGGTGACGTGAGGTGAGGTGCAGTGCCGTGAGATGTACAGGTAAATCCTCTAATCCTAATGTAAATATTTCCATGGTTAAAATTAAAATTTTTACTCTCTAAAACAGCGAATGTGTTAACGGACCGGGCGTTATGATAAAAGTCTTTGGATCGATTCCTAAAAACTACTTAGAGAAACTCCCCACCTCAGAAAAGATTCAAAAAAGAGAAAAAAAATTAATAGTATAATATTACATATATAATATGTAAAGTATAATAGTTTAATTCTATATATAATATTTATTATAATATATATTACTAAATTAATATGTAGAAAAAATTTAAGAAGTTTTTACCTACATTTACTATCGTCGATGAAGACCCTATCACAGAAGCATAATAAAATAAATTTAAAAAAATAATAATAATAATAATAATAATAATAATAATAATAATAATAATAATAATAATAATAATAATAATAATAATAATAATAATAATAATCATAAATAAATAAATAAACTAGCCCAAAAAATTCCTACTCGAAAGGAGTAGAGTAGGGGGAAGGGGAGAGGGGAGAAGGAATAAGAAAAACAGAGAAAGATAAAAGCGAAGAGATGAAGAAAAATCTGAAAAATTCGTAGAGGCTTTTGCGAAGAAGTTTTTGAAGTTGTAGGATTAAAATAAAACTTCTACACTACAGGGAAATTTTGAAAAAATATATGGAAATAAATATGCGCTTAATTATATATATATATATAATATATATATATATATATATATATATATATATATATATATATATATATATATATATATATATATATATATATATATATATATATATATATATACATATAATAACATTACGGAATGATAAAGAAAAAAGTTTCCTCCTCTGGGTTCGAACCACCGCATGTTGAGACTGAGAACAACAAAAGCTCGACGCTCCACCGCTGAGTTATTTCCGAACCCATAAAAGATTTTAGAGCTTCGAGATTTTGTTGCTCTCAGTCGCAACATGCGGTGGTTCGACCCCAGAGGAGGAAACTTTTCTTTATCTTCCTGTAACTGTTTTATATCTGACAACTTATTTACTGCAGTTATAGCATTGTAAAATAATATATATATATATATATATATATATATATATATATATATATATATATATATATATATATATATATATATATATATATATATATATATATATATATATATATATATATATATATATATATATATATATATATATATATATATATATATATATATATATATATATATATATATATATATATATATATATATATATATATATATATATATATATATATATATATATATATATATATATATATATATATATATATATATATATATATATATATATATATATATATATATATATATATATATATATATATATATATATATATATATATATATATATATATATATATATATATATATATATATATATATATATATATATATATATATATATATATATATATATATATATATATATATATATATATATATATATATATATATATATATATATATAATATATATATATATATATATATATATATATATATATATATATATATATATATATATATATATATATATATATATATATATATATATATATATATATAGCATATACATATTGACTTTTATTCTTGGCTGTTTTATCATCGTCTTGATTGATGAATGAGAGAGAGAGTTTGACACACACACAAACGCACACACAAACACACACCTGCAAAAATGATTAAATATACACATATAATATTACTGAAAACTTTAAATGTTTACTGAATATAAATACTATGAGTATATTATAATATTTTTATTTAAATAGGAATTTAATTCATATTTTATACATTTTATTCATTTTTCAAGTCGTTATTTATTTAACTAATGTAAAGGGAAAAATTATATATGTATATATATATATATATATATATATATATATATATATATATATATATATATATATATATATATATATATATATATATATATATATATATATATATATATATATATATATATATATATATATATATATATATATATATATATATATATATATATATATATATATATATATATATATATATATATTATATATATATATATATATATATATATATATATATATATATATATATATATATATATATATATATATATATATATATATACATATATATATATATATATATATATATATATATATATATATATATATATATATATATATATATATATATATATATATATAATATATATATATATATATATATCATATATATATTATATATATATATATATATATATATATATATATATATATATATATATATATATATATATATATATATATATATATATATATATATGCATCATTCATTTAGTATTATGTAATTATTAATTAATTAATTAATTATAATTACAATTATTTTTTATCATTAAAATAATTTTTAATCTGCATTTGGAAATTATACAACGTTTTGTTGTAGAAACGAAAATGATAATAGGCTTATTCAAATATTTAATCTAAACATTCAGGTATTTAATTCAATTTAAATTTAAGTGCTTTTAATTTATATTATTTAATGAAGGGCTTAAAAATAAATTATTTATTTATAAATTTATAAATAAATTTGTTTCTATTGCTAATTTGCTTCTATTATTTTAATAGAATTAGTGTTTTGGTCTATATTTTTATTATATACATTGAACTTTTTGTATTAAATTCCAAAAAATATTTCTTATAAGTTACGTGACCCATTTTTTTAAAATTCCTTGAACTATTTATATTAAATTCCATGAGTCATTTCTTTTTAATTACTTGAACTATTTCTTTTAAGTTACTTAAACTATTTCTAATTCCTTGAAATATTTCTACTAAATTCTGTGAGCTATTTCTATTAAATTTCTTTGAATATTCCTATGAAATTAGTTGAATTATTTCTTTTAAATTCCTTTAACTTTTTCTACTAAGTTTCATGATCTATTTCTATTAAATTTATTTGAATATTTCATTAAATCACCTTAATTATTTCTTTTAAATTCCTTGAACTATTTTTATTAAATTCCTTTGAATATTTATATTTAATTCTATAAACTAATATTATTAATTTAATATTACATTCCTTGAACTGAAGTATATTTATTAAATTATAATTCTATTAAATGATTTTAATTATTTCTTTTAAATTATTTGAATTATCATATTTTTACTAAATTAAGTGAACTATTCTTTGTAAATAACGGGTTACTTCTATTAAATGAAAAGTTATTTCTTTCAAATCTCTTAAATTACTTCTATTAGATGATTTTGAGCGTTTCTATTAAAGTATGTGAATAAATTCTATAAAGTTACTTTGATTATTTTTATATATGATTTGAGCTGCTTCTATTAAATTAAAGTATTTGTAGTATATTACCAAAATTTACCAAATGGGTCGAAGTTTAATATTTTAAGATTATTTGTTTTGGTACTAAAAATTATTTACGGTTAAAGAACAAGGTACACTAGTCAAAGTCTAGTCAAGCCCACTAAGATGTTATTTAACCTACAC
>SEYY01021766.1:77500-80000 GCA_009176605.1 Armadillidium nasatum
GTTCTTAAGTTATGAATTTTATATGCTTTGTTCTTCAAAATTTGGTTTTAATACTAATTGAGAGCTATTTTTGTCTCATTTCAGATCCAGACTATTCGACGTTTGAGATAAGTCCTGTGGGTGCAGTGTTTATTACTATTATTGCAAGACGTATCATGGCATGTGCAACAAGGCATAAAGACAGGCATGCAATATTCGGTTATCCACAACCACTTGTCGAAAATCAGCTACCACTGGCTGAGGATGTTTTTAGAGCCTACAAGTTCCATCAAGTAGTCAACAAAGATGCCAGTGTTACTCATCTAGCAAAGTTAGTGGCAACAGAAGTTAAAGGCATATACAATAAAGCAGGCATTCCAACAATAGAATTTGAAAGTGTTATAGTGAAAGTGAAGAGACTAATAGTGAATGTCAATGATTTGATGAAATATTCAAGAAATAAACAATCTTCTCAAAAATATCAAGATAAAATAAAATCATTTTCTTGTCTCTTCGACATTAGCGCGTGCAAGTGTGTTCATAATGGTATAGTTGAACGTAATCAATGTCAATGTCCCAATGAAAAGAAAATCCCTGTATTGGAATGGCAATTTTGGCTTGATCAAAACACTTCAAGACGCATGATAATAGGAAATGTGGACAAGGAAAGAACAGAGAAAAACATGAAACTTCAGGAAAGGAAAAGGAAACGGTTGACATTTGAAAGTAAGATGAGACACAAAGATACGCAAAAATGTGTAAGTTCAGTTGAATTATCAGGCAGTGAGAGTGATGTGCTAGAAGAATCATTTTCCTTAGAATCAGAAGAAATGGAAGAATGTCACCCTCAAAATAGAAACCAGTATCCTGAGTTGTGTAAAGCATTAGAGAGGACAAATGTGAGCAATAGAGATGCATGTCTCATAGTTAATGCTGCCCTCAAGGACCTCGGACTTGTGTCACCAAAAAACGTTGTTGATCCAAGTAAGTTACAACGCCAAAGAAAATACTGGAGAGACAAACAGTCAGAGAAGCATTTGCTGCAACACAGAGGTATGGTCTGCATTGGTTTCGATGGAAAAATAGATGAAACACTTGTCGATACTGGAGGTGTGCGTAGAAAAGTTAGAGAAGAACATTACGTGCTAGTGTCATTTCCAGATGCATGTTACATCGATCACGTTAGTCCTAACTCAGGAAGATCTCCAGATGTATTTAATGAAATTCTGGGTATTATTGAACGAACAAGATCTACAGAGACTTTAAGAGCAGTGATTTGCGATGGAACTCCTGTGAATACGGGTAACAAGAATGGAATAATCACACTGTTGGAGTTACATCTTAAAAGACCACTTCAATGGCTCATATGCATGTTGCATTTTAATGAACTGCCACTCAGGAAGTTATTTAGTGTTGTTGATGGGAAGACAACTGGCCCATCATCACATGAAGGACCTATAACCAAACTGCTCTCATTTGATCCTCAGACCAAACCCATCATTAATTTTCAACCAATTCCAGGCTCTGTAGTTGATGTTCCTGAAACAGTTACGAAAGATCTAAGTTCTGACCAGCTGTATTTACTAAAAATCTGTTTATTAATTCAGCAAGGGGTACAAAATGCAGATCATAATAATATGCGGTATTTGAAAACTGCACAGCCGGGTGCCTTAAGCCATGCAAGGTGGCTAACTAAAGCTAACAGACTGCTTCGATTGTACGTTTCAACAGAATCCGCATCTGATGATCTGAGGCGTTTGGTACGATTCGTACTGAACTTCTATGCCCCCATATGGTTCTATATCCGCTCCCATCCCTTCTGTCAAGATGGTGCAAAGAATTTTCACTTTATGGTATCACAATATCAAAAACTTTCTCCTGAGGATCAGAACATCATTTCTCCAGTGCTCCTAAACAACTCCTATTTTTGTCATCCAGAAAACTTGTTGCTAGCTGGTGTTGCAGATGAACGGGAAACAATAAGAAGATTTTCATGTCAACAAATTCTTCAAGCAAGAAAGAAAATATCCTCCACCAATGTGCAAGTTCGCTGCTTTGATAAAAGGCAGCTAAACGTCAATCTCAACGCCACTTCCTACATGGAAATGATAGACTGGGGGAGTACTCCTATCACCCCCCCACCTCTTCTTGATGATATTAGTGATGATATTTTGGTTAGTAATCAACAAATTCTCCTACCAAAGTATCCGTGTCATTCGGTCGATGTTGAAAGAAATGTCAAAGATGTTTCCGCTGTTTCTAGTAGGGTCATTGGTCATACTTCTCGACATGGTGCAATACTACAAACCAAACATTCTCGAATCGAAATACCTTCAGTACAGACAAAATCTGATTTTCTATGAGATTTTGTACTATGCAGGTTGTTTAGCATGTAAGAATGTAAGGATATTTAAGCTATACTGTATATCTGGCTATATATATATTTTTGTTTTTAAATAAGAAGATTCAAGGTAAAGTTGGGGTATGAAAACAAATCTTGAAGAACTTACTTTTAACACAT
>SEYY01021766.1:97500-102500 GCA_009176605.1 Armadillidium nasatum
GGATAAGAACGTCAGAGATTAAAAATGAGTGGGTTTTTTTTTTTTTTTTTTTTTTTTTTTTTTTTTTTTTTTTTTTAACTTTTTTAATTTTTTAATTTAAAATTTATAATAATAATAATAATAAATAATAAAAAATAAAAAATAATAATAATATAATAATAATAATAATAATAATAATAATAATAATAATAATAATAATAATAATAATAATAATAAGATAATAAATAATAATATGATAATATAATAATAATAATAATAATAATAATAATAATAATAATAATAATAATAATAATAATAATAATAATAATAATAATAATAATAATAATAATAATAATAATAATAATAATAATAATAATAATAATAATAATAATAATAAATAATAATAATAATAATAATAATAATAATAATAATAATAATAATAATAATAATAATAATAATAATAATAATAATAATAATAATAATATATAATATAAAATAATAATAATAATAATAATAATAATAATAATAATAATAATAATAATAATAATAATAATAATAATAATAATAATAATAATAATAATAATAATGACATGAAAATAATAAAAAATAATAATAATAAATGTTGACGTCTCTGATTTTAATCTACAAGTTGAATATTAAACTTGTTTACTGTTGCCTCCGATAGCAAATGACATTGCTATTTACGTCCTAGAATAAACTTGGAATGAATGACGCTTTCAATATAGTGTTTTAAACAAAATTATTGATTTATTATATACCATTTGTATAAAATATGATAACAAGAACAATGGCAAGAAGAATAACAGGAAAAAAAATAACAATAACAATAACAAGAACAAGAATAACAATAACAATAACAAGTTCAAGGTCAAGATCAGGATCAAGAACAAGAATAACAAGAACAAAGCTAAGAATAACAACAAAAATAACAAGATCAAGAACAAGATCAAGAACTAGAACAAGAATATGAACAAGAATAACAATAACAAGAACATGAACAAGAACAAGATCAAGAACAAGAACAAGAATAACAAGAACAAGAATAACAACAACAATAACATGAAGATCAGTTTCAAGAACAAGAATAATAAGAAGAATAACAATAATAAGAACAAGAATAAGAGTAAGAATAACATTGACAATAAAAAGAAAAGGATCAAGAATAAGAACAAGAACGAGAGCAAGAATAACAAGAACAAGAACAAGAATAGCAAGAACAAGAAAAAGAATAACAATAGCAATAGCAACCAACAGAAACAACAGTAGTTCCTTTAGTAACCACTAGGTTGACTAGCTCTTTAAAAAATTGTGTGGTATTTACAGTTAAACTTTAGATGCGAAGGACAGATTATTCAGAATGATTCTTTACAGATTATTTACAGATTTTCCTTCATTCTTAATAATCTACCCTTCACAGCTAAAGTTTAACTGTAACTGTTGAGATTCAATAGAGAAAACAACAGAACTCTTTCATTCACTCATGCTTTTATACAGTCGACTAGATTCTGTATGAAATATAACAAATTATTTATGAAAATAATTTAATTTCGTAATTAATACCATAATAATTTGTCTTAAATGTAAAACTTATTCATTTTTTTTAAACAGAATCGAAAAAAGTTGAATTAAAATAAAAATGAAATTTTAGACTTTTTTGGGCTGCATAAATTTTTTTCATTATTATTATTATTATTATTATTATTATTTTTTTTTTTGATGTCAAAAGGTTGATCAACACATACAAAATGTGGTACATCGATAATTCGATATTGGAGAATTAGTCACTTTAAAAAACAAATAAAAAAATAAATAAAAATAACTATTTTTTTTTTTAAAAAATTAAAATTATAAGTGATAAAATTTTTATTTACATTTATTTGCTAAATATTAATTAATAAAATAAAAAAAGTAAAAATATGAAATAATCAAATATTTCTTTTGTTGATGCTGTAAAATGTTAAAATTACTAGCAATTTAATCATCACGCTGTTTAAGAACATAACAACTAATAATAAAAACAATAATAATATAATAATAATAATAATAATAATAATAATAATAATAATAATAATAATAATAATAATAATAATAATAATAATAATAATAATAATAATAATAATAATAATAATAATAATAATAATAATAATAATAATAATAATAAAAGTAATGAAAATATTAATACTACCAATACCACTACTACTACAACTAATAATAATATTAATAATTATTACTATCATTATTATCATATTATTATTATTATTATTATTATTATTATTATTATTATTATTATTATTATTATTATTATTATTATTATTATTATTATTTTTTTTATTAAAAAAATAGCAAGAGTTGCATCTGTACCCAAAACTGTTGAATCTTCAGTTCCGAATAACTTCCGACCGAACCCTATCCTGAATCAGTTTGTAAGATATCTGAGAAAATGGTGCATACATACGAGAATGAGCTTCCTTCATCAACTCACTTTGAATTTACAAAAAATTGTAGTACAGAACATACGCTTATTCACTCTATTGAAAATATATATAGAGCACTAAGCTTCAGATAAACATGCGTACTACTGCTATTATATTTTTCGAAAGCATTAGATGTTGTACCTCACAACTTGCTCCTACAGAAATAAGATACGCTTGGCCTTTCCAAAAACTCTTTAACCTGGTTCCGTTCATATTCATTTGGTAGAACATAAAACGTGAAATTAGGAGATGTATCATCTTTCCTTGCCCCAATTTCTCAAGGAGTGCCCCAGGTATCTATTATCAGTCTACTATTCTTTAACATATATACAAACGACTTCCAAAACTGTTACAATTCCTTACCCTCTCAATACACTGACGATACCGCTATTATAGTAACAGAGACTAATATCGATATCCCTAAGCACAAAAGTAAATAACGTTTTAGAAAATGTTGTATCATGGGTAGAGTTAGATATTATTACAGGAGACACAATCATAAACCGAACCACATCTGCAAAACTTTTAAGAGTTATTTCCGATGAGAAACTCTCCTTCAAAGAAAATATATAAATAGTCTTATTATCAAACTTGCATATGCTACCTATGCATTCCAAAAGACAAAAAACTTTACCCCAAAATATATATTAAAAATCTATATTTGCTGCCCACCTACTCTATAACTTACTGGTATTTGAAGGTGAAAGTGTATACCTGCTTCAACCATCAATAAGACTACATAAATAACTAATTAATATATTATCTAAATCTCGCAATTACTGTGGTCATATAAGCTCACTCTTCAAAAAATTATCCATACTCAAACTACAAGATATGCTCACTCTTACAATGACTACCCACATTTTCAGTCATTAGCTGAATGTCAAATGAAATACTGACAAATAATACATAAACAAAGGGTGAGAACATCTATTTTGCTCAGCACAAACACACAAATACTACATAAAACAAAGAACACACTAACCAAATCTTGGAGAGCTATATCGTACAAGGATAATGAACAATGGAATGAACTTCCAAAAAAAAGTACAGGAATTAGCAACACTTCCCACATTTTGAAAACATACCAAAAATCACTTACTATCGAAATATTAAAAAAGATAGCAAACCTCACTACACTTATTCCCCTACAATTTCAAAATCACTATTCTAATTATTTTATGTTTTCTTTATTATTATTATTATTATTATTATTATTATTATTATTATTATTATTATTATTATTATTATTATTATTATTATTATTATTATTATTATTATTATTATTATTATTATTATTATTATTATTATTATTATTATTATTATTATTATTATTATTATTATTATTATTATTATTATTATTATTATTATTATTATTATTATTATTATTATTATTATTATTATTATTATTATTATTATTATTATTATTATTATTATTATTATTATTATTATTATTATTATTATTATTATTATATTATTATTATTATATTTATTATTATTATTTATTATTATTATTATTATTATTATTATTATTATTATTATTATTATTATTATTATTATTATTATTATGGTTATTATTATTATTGTTGTTATTATAATAAATATAGATTTTTAATTTCATTCAATAACCTACCATTAAAAAAATGAAACTAATGATAATTACTAGTTTTTGTTACTACTATTATTGCCATATCTTTATTTCAATTTTTTACTATTATTAATATTATTATAAATATTGCCATTAATATTTTTATTATTAAAATAAGTTAAAACTATATATTTTCGGGTTCAAAGAATGTGTTCATTCTCCCCAGAAGCCCAATTTCAGTTTTGGATCAATATATATAAAGTTTACGATGTTTTCTTCCATGTAATTTGTAACTGAAGAAAGGAATAAACATTAAAGATTAATATTTTAAAAATTATTATTGATATTGCTAGATATAGTTTTTATTATTATTATTATTATTATTATTATTATTATTATTATTATTATTATTATTATTATTATTATTATTATTATTATTATCATTATTATTATTATTATTATTATTTATTATTATTATTATTATTATATATTATTATTATTATTATTATTATTATTATTATTATTATTATTATTTTATTATTATTATTATTATTATTATTATTATTATTATTATTATTTTTATTATTATTATCATTTTATTATTATTATTATTTTTATCATTTTTATTATAGTGAACAGAAGAACTTAATATTAGATTGGATACAGAACCTTCCGCCATAAGTCGATAATTCAGAAGACAAAAATTATAAACTAGAACAGACATCATCACTGGTAGATAGATGCACCATCTACGCTTTTAACTAAAATTTCAAGGCACAGAAAGTAATAAAGAGCAAGAGGAGGGTTTCCAATGTTAATCCAAGCACCTGAGTTTCATTCAACAACAAGTGGCGAGGCTTAGAGAAGGATATGTGATGCTGCAGAAATTTGAATAGAAAGAAAATCGTGAATTGAAATACTGTAAGCCTGCATGTCAA
>SEYY01021766.1:112500-120000 GCA_009176605.1 Armadillidium nasatum
ATATATATAATATATATATATATATATATATATATATATATATATATATATATATATATATATATATATATATATATATATATATATATATATAATATATATATATATATATATATATATATATATATATATATATATATATATATATATATATATATATATATATATATATATATATATATATATATATATATATATATATATATATATATATATATATATATATATATATATATATATATATATATATATACTGAGAGAGAGATGGACGGCATCTAAACAATGCTCCACATCCACCTCTCACCTCATCACCACTTGGGAGTTGGCGATCTCAGATGGATGGGGATGATGCCGCCAAATCCTTGCTGACGGCTTACCCTGGTTCAAGTTCCTATTTTTTCAATATTTCTGCAACATTCTCGGTCTTTTGTCTAATATTCAGTTTGTTGAACATCAACTCTCTTCTAGACTTCATATATTGTTCTTAATTGAAATTCAGTTGCATGAATGTGTTGATTATGCGTTGTTATCCTGTTACCTCTTACTTTCTCTATTCTTAATTATCAGAAAAAGGCAGATGTTGCTCATATGCGAGCAATGACTTTATTTTTTTTCATGTCATTATTTCGGAATTTTCTGAATTCTCTATTTTATGGCTTAAGCTCTCTGCAATTCTACAGCTAAATTTATTTTTTCTGTCTATTTATCACCTAATTCCACCGACTATAAAAAATTCTTCGACTATTTAATAAACTCCAAATTGAGAACACATTCTTTCTTCTTCTCCTTTCTCTGATATCATTATTTTAGGTGATTTCAACGTTCACCACCGCCAATGGCTTTAATCTAGTTCTTATGATCCACCTGGTGAACTCACCTACCACTTTTGTATCCAGAACAACCTTGAGCAGATGGAGCAACTTCCTATCCGTATACCTGACTGTATTGGAAGTAAACTCAACATTTGATATTTTCTTAACTTTTAATTCTTCTCCTTATACTGATAAGGTATTTCTTCCTCTGGGTTCATCAAATCATCTTCTTATGTCTGTATCTTTTTCCGTCTCTTCAAGTTTCCCACAAGAACGGCTATCATCTTCAGCGAGATGTTACTGGCACTTCGGTGCAGCTTACTGGTCTGACTTGTGGTTGTACCTCTCTGATTTTCCATAGAATGATTTCTGTTTACTTGGGAGAGATTCCTCGGAGAGTGCAGAGTGCCTAATCGAGGTCATTCTCTCCATCTTGGATACATGTATTCCATCTTCTTCCCTTTCACTAAACTTAATAAAACTTATTTTTACTCTCTACTTTTTCTTATGTTATTCGCATTCGCTTCAAGGATGCTGTTTTGGGAGATTATCGTTGTCTTCAAACTCTGGAAACTCAATAAATTTATATTCCATTTCCATCGTAACAATAGAATCTCATTTCTCCTTCGAAAATTCAATCATCTTTCTGGTTTCCCTTCCTCACACCCTTTCTGGCATTTCGCTAGAAATGTTAACTCTAACTTTGGTTCTTCCTCTTTCCTTCCTCTTGTATCTTTTGACGTCACAACTGCCATTTTGCCTTCTACTAAGCTGAACTCTTCCCTCAAACTTTTGCCTCTAATTCCATCTTACACTATTCCGTTTCTATACCTCCTCCTACATACCCCTCCAACTCGTTTATGCCTAAAATTAGGATTTTTTTCTAAGGACGTCATCTCTGCTCTCTCTGAGAGTAACACTAAGAAGCGTACGGTCCTGATGGTATCCCTCCAGCGGTTCTCAAAACTTGTTCTTCCAAACTTTCACCTTGACTAAGTAAACTATTTCTTCTGTCTTTCAACTTCAACCTTCTCTTCTTGCATGAAACTTGCGCTCATTCAGCTTGTGCTGAAATAGGGGCACCCTTCTGAACTCTCTAACTTTAGCCTCTATTTAACCTCTATCCTTTCTAAATTTTCGATTCTATTCCTAACAGGATAATTTGTAAACACCTCTATTCTTCTAATCTGATCTCTCATCAATAGTATGGTTTTCGTAAGAAAGCTCTTCTGACGATCTTCTTTCCTTCGCTCTGACATTTGGTCTTCCGCTCTTCAGTATTTGGGTGAATCTTTTGCTGTAGCCCTAGACACATCGAAATCTTTCGACAGAGTCTGGCACATAAATTTGATTTCCAAACTCCCCACTTTCGGAATATATCCTTCCCTTTGTGGCCTTCTCTCTGATTTTCTTTCCGGTCGTTCTATAGCAGCTGTTGAAGATGGCCACAGTTCTTCCTTTGAATCTGTTAATAGTGGAATTAATCAAGGTACTGTCCTATCTCCAACTCTTTTTCTGTTATTCATTAATGACCTTCTCTCTACTATTTCTACACCCATCCACTTCCTTTGACTTGCACATCTTTAAACACAGTGTATCGAGACATGTCGGCGTTTAATTGAACTCTGATTATGATATTACCCCAATCTGGTGAAAACTAGTAAGCCAATGGCTTTTGTCCACCAGAGAAGATATATATATATATATATATATATATATATATATATATATATATATATATATATATATATATATATATATATATATATATATATATATATATATATATATATATATATATATATATAATATATATATATATATATATATATATATATATATATATATATATATATATATATATATATATATATATATATATATATATATATATATATATATATATATATATATATATATATATATATATATATATGAGCTTATATGAAAAAAAAATTTGAAGAAGCCAAAAATATTAACAAATACAACACTAAGAGAAAAAATATATTTATAAAAAAATAATAAAAAAATACATATATTGACTTAAAGGGAAAAAGTTTTTGTTTCAAAAGTTTTTGTTTATAGGAAAGAAAAGAAAAAAAAGAAAAAAAAAAGGAAAAAAAAAGGGAAAAAATTAAAAGGAATTTTTCTGCAAAATTAGGATATATATATTTTTTTTTATATATTTAGTTACTTTTTAATTTATTTATTCATTTGTTTATTTTTATATATCTATTTTTTATTATATATTTTTTATTTTTAAATTACTCATTTAAATATATTCAATATTTTTAACAAATACTAAATTTGAGTAATTAATTACAATTATTATTATTTATATTTTTACAATACACACACAAACACCCACACACACACACTCGCACATATACAGCATCTCAAAATAATTATAATATTATATATATATATATATATATATATATATATATATATATATATATATATATATATATATATATATATATATATATATATAATATATACTATAATATATAATAACGTCTCCTACAAGACTCGAACCAACGACCTTTAGATGGTAAGTCTCACGCGTTACCATTAAGCCATGACGGTTCAAAGGAAAATCTTGATAGAATTAATCTGTGAGAGTTTATAGCAGACTTTAAACTTTGAATATATATATATATATATATAATATATTATATATATATATATATATATATATATATATATATATATATATATATATATATATATATATATATATATGAAAGGTGTTTAAAGAAAAAGTGTTTAAAGAACATTGATAAAAAATAGAACAACAATAGAAGAAGAAGAAAATCCCAATTAGCAGAGCTGCTGTAAAACTACCTGAGAAATGAAGGAGAGAAGAATCGATTTCGTAAGACGTTAGTTTAGAAAACATAATTTTGAGCACGAGTTTATCGAAATCTTTTAATATATTTAAAACCACAGTAAAAAATTCACCTTACCATTAAAGACCAGAGGACCAAGAGACATAGAGGAGTAAATAAGGTAAAGTTTGAGAGAAATGCCCTAGAGTCATACTGGCTATCAGAGGTGATGTTAGAAGAATATAGATTTTTCGAAAACTCTCTGGTAAAAGACACATTGGAAAACTTTAGAGAAAACAGAAGTTAAAGCTAAAAATACAAAGAGTATGTAGTTGAGAGTGAACGTCCTTTCATTACACAGGTTGAATGAGATGACGTTTCCATCAGGAGTTAATGGTAGAAGATGAAAGATAGAGAGGAAGTAGATATCAAAGCATGGTGTTATCACAATCTAAATAATTTCAGACTGACAGTTTTGAGAGTTCGAGAAATGTTTGCGTTCTTAGTATTAACCTCAAAATGCTCTGAAAATTACAGCTGTAAAAGTAAAGAAGTTGGAGGAGGTTATGAATTAGGGATAGCTGCAGAATAGTATACAATGAAATTAGGGGAAAAGCTTTTAGTGAAACATTCTGCTTAGGTAGCATTATATCAATGACGGTGCCATCAGGAGAAACAAGAGAAGAGAAAGAGGAATAATATGGGATGAATGGGTATCAGAAACATTATTTTCTTTAAAGAAAAGAGTTTTCTTGTATCAAGAACGATAGTTTCTGCTCGATGGAGGGTGCCGTT
This sequence comes from Armadillidium nasatum, assembly GCA_009176605.1. NCBI lineage: Eukaryota > Metazoa > Arthropoda > Malacostraca > Isopoda > Armadillidiidae > Armadillidium > Armadillidium nasatum. Next base: position 116,939 of record SEYY01021766.1, read on the forward strand.
CTTCTGAAGACTGACAGAGAATGAATAGAATATAAAGATAAGATGGTGATAGGAGTAACTGAGAAGTGGAAGACTTTATTAAAAGTATAAAGAGAAGTGCTTGAAGTATAAGGAATGTCGAGTATGTTCTTTACCAGCTGAACTTTGAGGACTAGAAGATAAAAAAAATGTGTCGTTGAACATTGAACTCACCAAAAATCAAGTTTTCAGAGAAGGGGTGAGACCTGAGAATTGCTTTATTTTGGAGTTCATGTAGTCAAAGAGTTTAGGGTAATCAGTAGAGTTATGAGGTAAAAATATGAATTTCGTCGTAGGTTGGCAAGAGAATCTAAGTTGAATATCCAAAGGTTAATTTATAGCCAAGGACACAAGCAACGTTTTTGAGATTTCTCACAAGTTTCGCCTTTAACTGCAAACTGAGGATAAAAACAATAGAAGAGAAAAGATAAGAGTTTCCTGTCGTAAAGCTTAAACTTCTGAGTTTTGATTAAGAAATAAAATATTGATTAAGCATGGTGCTGTTTAATCAAGGTCAAATTTGGTTAAAGATCTCGAATGATGCTGAAATTAATAGTGAAATACTGATTACTAGAACCTTTCTGCAATTTGAGTGACGACACAACCTCACGACCGTGGATTACCAACTTCCAGGTGATGAGAATGGGGTGAGAAGATGGAACACTATTGTCTGAACCTCTTCGTTTCTCTGAATCACTTCCTATATTACTATTTTTCAAATGGTTGTAAAATAGAATGTGACAGGATGCTCAGTGCGGCTGGCGGGTGAGGTAGAAAATATGTGTACTGAGTAATCCTATAGAGAATCCTGCGTTGGAAATATATGAATAAGGAGGGAAGTGACGAACTATTGAGGGACACAGGAGTGTTGTAGGATGTACTAGTTCACCCTAGCACTCCATATACCTGTCAAAAGACGGGTAATCGGAGAGCCCCAACCTTTTCCCTCAACCACTCCATACCTCCCTCCCTTCCTCTCTCTTTCCCTCTCTTCCCCCCTCTCTCTCTCTCTGTATATACATATATATATATATATATATATATATATATATATATATATATATATATATATATATATATATATATATATTATATATATATATATATACTGTATATATTTTCTGGTATCTCAAATTTGAACAAAAGAAAGAAGTTGTTTTTACTTTAATTTTATTTTTATAAAATGTTTATATTTACATATACATTACTTTATTTTTAGAGTTTTTATTATAATTTTTCTTAGTTTTTATTTTCTTAACAGGATGAAAAAACATTTGAAAGTATAAGAACTCTTAATTTTTCTTTTATATATATATAATATATATATATATATATATATATATATATATATATATATATATATATATATATATATATATATATATATATTATGAAAGCTGAAGATGTTTTTCTAATACATTTCTTTATCAATATTTCAGCATTTCCCCCCACCCCCCCAATTCATTTTCTCCTCTCCCTCCATTTCTCCTAAAAGAATTGTTTTTAACATTTTATTTAAAGGTCTCATTAATCTCTGTGGAAAAAATAAAAACGCGCCGACCGCCGATTGATAGTTTTAAAAGAGATCGTTATAATGAATGGCGCGAACGAGTTACGCGAATTTACACCCTTTTTGGGTTACGTAGGTGTGTTTGTGGGGATGAAAGGGTGTTTGGGGGTTAGGTACGTCGGTGTATTTGCGAGGATGAAAGCGGCATTGAGGGTTCGGTACGTAGGTGTGTTTGTGAGGATGAAAAGGTGTTTGGAGGTTAGGTGCATAGGTGTTTTGTGGAGATGAAAGGGTGTTTGGGGGTGAGGTAGGTAGGTGTGTTTGTGGGGATGAAATGGTGTTTGTGGGTTAATACACATTTGTGTTTGTGGGGATGAAAGTTTGTTTGGGGGATATGTACGTAGGTATCTTTATGGGTATAAAAGGGTGTTTGAGTGTTAGGCAAGTGTGTTTGTAGTGATGAAAGGGTACTTGGAATAAGGTGAAGAAAGGGATTATTGAATTGGTGATTGTTGCACGGGGTAGGAATATATGGAGGATTACTCTGGCTTGGAGTGGCAGTGATAGAGAGAGTTCCATAATATGTCTCTGGTGTAAGTGAAAGGGATATCGTTTGATGAAAATCCGCCATACATTAGGTACATTTTTTATGAAACTCCTCCCAATTTCGTTCGGATATTCAGTTGCAAAAATTTTTTTTTTAAATCTGAGGAAAAAAGTTTTGGTTGCTGTATATATATATATATATATATATATATATATATATTATATATATATATATATATATATATATTATATATATATATATATATATATATATATATATATATTATATATATTTTATGTTTTAAAATAATTTGCGAAAAAATTTATTATTTTTGGAGAGATATTTAAAAATGGCTTTGGAACGAATAATTTTTATTATTATTATTATTATTATTATTATTATTATTATTATTATTATTATTATTATTATTATTATTATTATTATTATTAACATAAAAATAAACATTATTAAAATTAAAATATTAAAGTATTATTTTGATACTGATAATACTCTTCAATTCTTAATTTAAGTTTTAAAAGCTTTTTGACACACTTTCTTTTATAATGTTTTATATTACTAATCATTTTAAAATGAATTTATTTTACTTTAGTATTTTTTAATTAAATTTTTTAATATAATTTTATTAAAAAAATCAATATTAAATTAGTCCTTTTATTAATATTAGGAAGCTGAGCTGGATGAGCGGAATAGTTTTCAGAACAGGACCACCAGTCATTATTTCTCACTGCCCAGCTCCGCACCGCACCGCACCGCATCGCACCGCACCACACCGCATCGCACCGCACCACACCGCACCGCACCGCACCTGTGGCTTAGCCAGCCATATTTGGAAGTAATATAAAATGGTATAACAAAATATTACTACAGTAGAACAGAAGAAGAAATCAAATAAGTGGTTAAGCAAATCCCTTGTGAGACTACGGATATCAACAGAACTACGAAATAGGGTAGCAGTAAACGTTTATA
>SEYY01021766.1:130000-132500 GCA_009176605.1 Armadillidium nasatum
TATTGTTTAGTTTATTAATAGTTTTCTTTGCAAAACGTTCACTCAATTTCACAAACTCCTCACTTTATTCAACATCCTTTTAAAACAATGAAGACTTGAAGATCTCTTAATGATTATGTCTACACATGCATACACACATGAATAGACAAACACATTTATACACATTAATATACCGTACACATACACAGAGCAGTTATTCTCTTCATAGAGAATAAAAGAATGTAATACGCCGCCACATTAAAGATATAAAACATTACAAAAGGTTGACATCCCAAGAGTGGAAAGCAAAAACCGTAGACGGGACATTTTCATTAAAAAATGGGGATACAAGAGTGGGAAAAGGGGGATAAGTTGGGAGGGTTAAAAAGAAGAACTTTAGAAAATGGGAAATTACTTTCGGTGACATTAATAAACTCGTAAAGTCCGCAATTGAAATTGAAATTTCGGAGGCGTAACGATTTTACAAATAGCAAGTAAAGAGACAAGCTACTATTTACGTGTATATATATATATATATATATATATATATATATATATATATATATATATATATATATATATATATATATATATATATATATATATATATATATATATATATATATATATATATATATATGGACGTCTTCAGCTTCCAAGCTAAGGGGGATAGCTTATAATTTTACTGAGGTTACAGGGGAAGAAGCAGACATATTAAACTAGAAACATTTGTATGGATAAGGAAATAATTAATATTTATTTAATTTTTATTTTATTAATACTACCTATAGTATATCAAATACAATATGAAATGATGAAAAATTTACAGTTTGGAACAGTGGCAAATAATTGATATTATTAAAAGTTATTTTCATGGGTTAATGGCAAATTTATCAACTACTGTTTGAATTAGGTAATTGTCAAGCACAAATTTTATGTGTACACTCATCATAGCTAGCCGTCTAACCTGTCCTTTCCCATAGCGTTTCGTAGCCAAGCCTTAATTAATCCTTCGCAGAGTACTGAAAGAGCATTCTACTTTACTGGTGATGCATGAGTAATGGTGCATGAGTAGTTGTGAGTAGTATCAGCAGAGCCGTTTTCGTCGCCGTAAAGAAAGGTTCAGTCTCCTTTAAGACTTGGGATAAGGCAAGATCTTTTAGTTCTTCACTGCTCAGTTTCTTGCACTTCCAAATTTTGTGCCAAAGTTCAAGCTCTGCTTCTAGTCCATCTAAATGGTAAAAGCTGTAAAATGAAGCTGTCTTTTTCCTTTAATTCATCGATTGATGAGTAACATGAGGAAAGGATGTAAATGTGTCAATGCAAAGGCAAGTGTAATTTAGATAGAAAACCGTAATTTTAAAGAAGAGGTTATATAGAATCCCAATACTGAATTATTAAGAATCTTCTCCAGATCTACTTGGGATTTGTTGATGGATGGTTGCTGCGGTGCTGCTACCTACCAACGATCCGTAGTATATTCAGATCCAGTTCCAGTTCCTCTGCGATTTGATTTGCTTCTTTTAACACTTCATTGGTGATTTTGTCTTCATCCTTGCGATGGTGCCTAACCAATTCCACAATGCGTTGAATGTGCTGCGAGTTTTGACAATATCCAGGTCTTGGATTGGATAGCATTCACAACTGGCTCTAACACCGCAGAGTGCCGCAGCCATAATGAATGATGACTTACAAGCCGCTGAATGCATCTGAAAGGCTCTTTTTCTTGTGGCGGCATTTCCTTTAATGGAAAGGGCTTTTAACGCTTATATTATTCGTACTAAGTGCTCCGTAAACACTCTGATACAATTGTGTTTTTAGACCATCTGGTTTGACATAGGATTGGGATGTTTGGCATTAATATTTTTCTCAAGACCGACTCACGGAAAACGTAATGATGTCCTTTATAGTTCCCACAGTATTGTAGATTTCATGTATTGCGTTCAAATCATTTACTACCAGATTAGATTTGTGTGAAGGGCAATGAAAGAACAATGCTTTTTTTATGCTTCTCCCTCAATATTGCTTGGACTCCACCTTCATTTGCCAGACATCGTAGAACAGCCATCGGAACCCAAGCCTACCAATTGCTCTAGATCCTGTTCTTCGCTCGTGACAAAATCGTCAATGGATTGTGCAATGGCTTTTTTTTCAAGCTCTTCCGGTTCTACAAGGCCAATAAATTCCTTTTTGATTTTATCAGTCTTTTTGTCGAAATACTGCAACCCTATTTATAACTGTTCCTTTCCAGAAATATCAGCGATTTCATCTACTAGCAAGCTATACGTGCACTCTTCCTTGACCTTATTTTCGTTGCTACATAAAGAAATGATCTCATTCTGAATCTGAACTGATTGGTGTGTGGCATTTTTCTTCTCATATTTAAAATGGTTCCTCAATGACTGGGCTTCTGCATCTATTCATAAACGGCACAAATCTTTCAACACTCCCTCGTCATGATTCTTACCCCGAAGCGATAAATAGTGATGAGTACCAGAAAATGTCACACATAAAATTATTG
>SEYY01021766.1:145000-150000 GCA_009176605.1 Armadillidium nasatum
ACAGTGCCGCAACAATTCGACGGGTAGAAAGTGACTGCAGAGAGTTAGTGAAAGCGAAGGACTAGTTAATAAGACGAAAAGCCCTAGACTCTAACCACCCCAGATGTGTGAGACATACTCCATACAGTGGTGAACAATACTCTTATATAAAGAGCATGCAACTAGGGTGGAGCTAAGAAATTCTTAAGACGTCTCAGGATATATATATATATATATATATATATATATATATATATATATATATATATATATATATATATATATATATATATATATATATATATATATATATATATATATATATATATATATATATATATATATATATATATATATATATATATATATATATATATATATATATATATATATATATATATATATATATATATATATATATATATATATATATATATATATATATATATATATATATATATATATATATATATATATATATATATATATATATATATATATATATATATATATATATATATATATATATATATATATATATATATATATATATATATATATATATATATATATATATATATATATATATATATATATATATATATAAGAATATTAAGTAATATTTCCAATAATTCAACATGAAGTTCAGTTCCGCTAAATATTCATTGGATTAATTGAATAATAGAAAATAATTGATATAATAATTACATTAAAGAAACGATTACAAAAGGGCAAATTAAATTACCATCAAACCTTTTATTATTAAAAGAAGTAATTTTATATTTACATTCAGAGTGAAAAATTGAAATAGGTTAACTTTATTTAACGTTATAATTTAAAAATGAAATGTATTAATTTCTGAAGCGTAATAATGATAATAATTATTTTTATAGTAATAATAATTAAAGTAATAATAAGAATAATAATTAATAGTAATAATAATAATAATAATAATAATAATAATAATAATAATAATAAAAATAATTAAAAATAATAATAATAACAATAAATAAAAATAACAATAACAATGACAATAATATAAAAATAATAACAATAGCTAACTAACTAATAATAATAATAATAATAATAATAATAATAATAATAATAATAAAAATTTAAATAAAAATATATATAAAAATGATGCAGGGTGGTGTCGACTGCAGAAATTATTCAATATTCCTGCAAAAATACATTGGAAGAGAGGAAAACTGGTTATAAAGGGTTCCCAGCCTCTAGTTTTTAATATATATATATATATATATATATATATATATATATATATATATATATATATATATATATATATATATATATATATATATATATATATATATATATATATATATATATATATATATATATATATATATATATATATATATATATATATATATATATATATATATATATATATATATATATATATATATATATATATATATATATTATATATTAATATTATTTATATATTATTATTTTTTATTTTTATTTTATCACAGTAATTTTAGAAGTATTCCTTCTACATGTGAAGGAAAACTTTAATCTAATAATAATTGATTATTTTATTATATTTTATTTCAAATTTATTAAAATTGCTAAATAATATTACTGATTAAGACTAAAACATTTGAACTGTCTATGAAATATTGAAGAAGCAAGTTTAGGATTCAACCCTGTAATATATAGATTTTAAGGCTTTATTCTTCAAATGTTTTTGACTCTTGTTTCTCAGAAAAAGAAATGAATGGAAACGAAGAGAAACGAATGCTATGAGGAATAAGAATAAGAAAGGTAAAATAAGAATTTGAAAGTATGAGAACTTCAAGGAAAAAAATTTAAGGTACAAGACAAGTGAATAAGATATTTAAAGCATAAGAAAAAGACAACTAAAAAAGAAAAATAAAGCCCCCAAAAAAGTCAAGCAATTAAGAATTTTAGAATACAAAAATTAGACAAGCATTTAAGAATTTTAAAGCAAAAGAATAAGATGAGCAAATAGGAATTTTTAAACACAAGAATAAGGCAAGTGAATAAGAATTTTAAAGTTCCAAAATACAAGTAAATGAGAACTTTACAATTCGAAAATGAGATAAGTAAACAAGATTTTAAAGTATAAGGAAAAGACGCATAAAAAAGAATTTAAAATACAAGAATTTAATATTTTAATTTGAATTTTGAAGTACAAGAAGAAGACATACAAATAAGAATTTTAAAATTCAAAAATATGATTTTCGAATAAGAACTTTAAAGTGTAAAAAATAAGATATGCGAATAAGAATTTTAAAGTACAAGAACAAGACATTGGAATAAGAATCTTAAAGTACAAGAACAATGTATACGAATAAGAATTTTAAAGTACAAAATAAGATTTTCGAATACGAATTTTAAGTACATGAAGATGACATACGAATAAGAATTTTGAAGTACAAGAACAAGACATACGAATAAAAATTTTAAAGTACAGAAACAAGACATACGAATAAGAATTTCAAAGTATAAGAACAATGCATACGAATAAGAATTTTAAAGTTTAAAAATAAAATTTTCGAATAAGAATTTTAAAGTACAAGAATATGACAAACGAATAAAAATTTTAAGGTACAAGAATAAGACATACGAATAAGAGTTTTAAAGTGCAAAAACAATACATACAAATAAGAATTTTAAAGTACAAAAATAAGATTTTCGAATAATAATTTTAAAGTACAAGAATAAGACATAAGAATAATAATTTTAGAATACAAGAATAAGATATTTGAATAAGAATTTTAAAGTACAAAAAAAAAAAAAAAAAAAAAAAAAAAAAAAAAAGTGAAATAGGTTTTTATTTAAAGTTATAAATAAAAAATAAAATGTATTAATTTCTGAAGCGTAATAATGATAATAATTTATTTTTTAATAATAATAATAATTAATAATAATAATAATAATTAATAATAATAATAATAATAATAATAATAATAATAATAATAATAATAATAATAATAATAATAATAATAATAATAATAATAATAATAATAATAATAATAATAATAATAAAATAATAATAATAATAATAATAATAATAATAATAATAATAATAATAATAATAATAATAATAATAATAATAATAATAATAATAATAATAATCAAAAATAATAATAAAAAAAAAATGCAAACAATAGCTAACTAACTAACTAATAATAACGATAATAATAATAATATAATAATAATAAAAAAGAGTAAACTAAAATTTGAAAAATTGAAAATGGAAAGTAGTAGAAAAGCATATTAAAAGAAAATTTTAAAATATTTTATTTACCAAAATTATATCAACAAAATTATAATTTAAATTTAATTTTATGATTTTAAATTATAAAGAGAAAATTTGAAATTCGATTTAAATTCTGATGGAAAATAATTTATATATTAAAAGTATGTAAAAATAATATTTGTAAAATAAAAGTAAAGTAATTATTTTTTTTTAAAAGTAATTTTGAATTACTCAAATGAAATAAATTAAAATTAATGTTTTATTTAAATTCTAACAAGGAATAAAGACCAAATTGATTAAATGCAGTAAATAAATTCAGCTTCAGCAAAAAAAAAAAAAAAAAAAAAAAAAAAAAAAAAAAAAAAAAAAAAAAAAAAAAAAAAAAAAAATATATATATATATATATATATATATATAATTATATATATATATATATTATATATATATATATATAATATTATATATACGAGTATATAATTACCTAAATAAATTTCAATGGGAAGAAAATGGGTCTTAATACTTAATTAAAAATAGAAAGGAAAAAAAATAATTTAGCGAAATAACTAAAAATAATTTTATTAACCATTGTTAAAGTAAATTACAAATAAAATAATAAAATAAAAAGGATAAAAACATAGATAAAAAACTAAAAATAAAAGAATCAAAGGCAGAAGAAATAATGAATGCAGTTTAACAGTAAGAAATTTAGAATTAATGCAAACGAGAGAAAGAAAAAGAAATGTATGTGTGTGAGCGAGAGAGAGAGAGAGAGAGAGAGAGAGAGAGAAAAAAAATTAAAGAAAGATGGGAAGACGGAAAGAGAACAAGAATGAGACCAGAACAGTGGAGAGAGACTAGAGAGTCAAAAAAAAAAAAACTGATTAACAGAATGAGACTGAGAGGTAAAAGAATCAATTTATGGTGACAGAAATAGACAGCAGTAAAAAGGGGGGAGAGAATCAATTTATTAAACCCCTTAATTGGCTTAACAGCTCTACAGTCATGAGAACCAGTTCTGCTTCAATTGACCCTTGATACAAGAACCGGTTTCGCTTCAATTCAATTTTATTCACCTCTTCACCGACTTCTATTTTTGGACCTTTTTTCACACACCTTTGCAAGTTCATTTCTTCCACTTGAATTCTATGGCTCTTAAATTTTTATTTCATTCACTCTTGAATTCTGCGACTATTTTTTTTTTTCTTCTTTATCTTCTTTTTTCTTCTTGAAATATGTAACTCTTTCATCTTTTAATTCATTCATTGTTGAATTCTATTCTATTTTTTTTTTTTTTTATTTCTTTTCGATTTTATTTTATTTCGTTTTTCAATTCATTAATATATATATTTTATTTTTTAAATTTTTTTATTTTTTTTTATTTTTTCTTACATTATTCTTCAGATCTTTGATTTTTAATTACATTTCTAAATTTAAATTTAAGACTGCATTTCTTTAAATGCTTCTTATAATTGACTTTTATTGTTCTTGATGCTTCTTTCTTTTCCTCCTCCTTTGTCTCTCCCTATTTTAATCCCTCTTATTTATTGCTGAATATATTTAAGGTTTTCTTTATAAATGTCTTGAGAATTTTTTTTTTTTTTTTTTTTTTTTTTTTTTTAATTTTAATTCTTCTTTTTATTCATTTACTTAAAGAAATTTATAGGTAATTTTTTAGGAGTATTTATATATATATATATATATATATATATATATATATATATATATATATATATATATATATATATATATATATATATATATATATATA
>SEYY01021766.1:212500-215333 GCA_009176605.1 Armadillidium nasatum
GCAGCTGTTGTAGACGGCCACCGTTGTTCCTATAAATCTATAAATAGTAGTGTTCCTCAAAGATCTGTCCTTTCTCCAACTCTTTTTCAAATTTTCATCAATGACCTTCTCTCTACTACTTCGTCTCCTATTCACTCCTATGCCGATGACTCCAACCTTCTTTACTCCTTTGAATTTGAAAGACGTCCCTCACAACAGCAGTTGATAGATTCAAGAAGGACGGCCTTGGGGCAACTGACCTTTGATCTTTCTTATATTTCAAATTGGGGCAGAGAAAACATAGTCGTTTTTAATGCCTCAAAAACTCAATTCCTCCATCATTCTACTCAACTCAATCTTTCACACAACTATGATTTCTTCTTCGAAAACACTCAACTCAAACCTTCATCTATCCTCAATAATATCCTCTGAGTTTCTTTTCCTCGTGATCTTTCTTGGAAAGATCACATTATTTCTCTTTCTAAAAAGCTTTTAAGATGTTGGGTGTTCTGAGGAGCCTTCGTGTTTTTTTTACTCCAGCATAGTTGCTTGCTCTGTATAGGGGTGTTGTTCGCCCCTGTATGGAGTACGCCTCTAACATCTGGGGTGGTTCCACACATGCAGCTATTCTTGAAAAGGTGGAGTCTAGGACTTTTCGTCTCATCAATTCTCCTACTCTTTCTAACTCTCTCCAGTCTCTTTTTTCCCGTCGAATTGTTGCATCACTTTCTCTATACTATCGCTATTACAACGGACATTGCTCTTCTGAACTCTCACGTCGCATACCTCCTCCATTGAGGAAGGCTCGTGCCACACGACTTTCTACACAGTCTCATCCTTATATATATATATATATATATATATATATATATATATATATATATATATATATATATATATATATATATATAATATATATATATATATATATATATATATTATATTATATTATTATATATATATATATATATATATATATATATATATATATATATATATATATATATATAATATATATATTATATATATATATATATATATATATATATATATATATATATATATATATATATATATATATATATATATATATATATATTATATATATATATATATATATATATATATATATATATATATATATATATATATATATATATAAGTATTATGAAGAGTTTATGATATATATTTTTTTCGAAATTTAAAAATCTCTGAAAATAAAAGTAAATGCTTGAATTTTGGGAATATATTTTTATTTTTTGTATAAAAATTATTGAGAGAAAATGTTAAAATATTTTTTTAAAACCCTTTCTGAAATAAAAATAAAATAAAAAAAATTTAAATTATTATTTCTTATTTATTTAATTATCCTTTTTCATTCTGAAATTTTAAAATTGCAGTTTTTTTTTTCATAAATTTTTTTTTTTATTATTAACTTTTTTTTTTTTTTTTTTTTTTTTTTTTTTTTTTTTTTTTTTTTTTAATTATTTTATTATTTATTAAATATTATATTTAATATATATATATAATATAATATATATAATATATATATATATATATATATATATATATATATATATATATATATATATTATATATATATATATATATATATATATATATATATATATATATATATATATATATATATATATATATATATATATATATATATATATATATATATATATATATATATTATATATATATATATTATATATATATTCCCACTCTCGTGGTGGGTGCCCGTCCAGTTCGCTCACACACACACACCACTCTCTATCTCTCCTCCCCCCTCACCAGTGTCCTCCATCTCACTCTGTTTCGCGATTCTCCTACCTTCGTAAACATTCAAACCTCTCCCCCCCAAATATCTCCCTCACCCCATCCATCCACCTCCACCTTCCCCTCCCCCTTCCTCCCTCTATCTCGGATGTCATCACTCTACCCACCATCCTACTCATCCATTCTACACATTGCCCAAACCATCTTAATACACCCTCTTCCGCTCTACGCACTATTTCCATCTTCCATTCACACATCTCTCTTATTCTTTCGTTTCTTGATTCTATCTACCTCCTTAACCCTCCTTATATATATATTATATATATATATATAATATATATATATATATATATATATATATATATATATATATATATATTATATTATAATATATATAATATATATATATGTGTGTGAGTGTGTGTGTGTGTGTGTGCGTGTGTTACCGCACTTTTTATCCTTTAAATAAAAATAGTTGTTTTCCAAGGTTCTGTTCTTTCTCCAACACTATACTTTTCATTAATGATTTTATCTCTTTTTACTTTTTCACCTTTCCACTCCTGTACTGATAAACCCAACCTTCATTACTCCTGTCAGTTTAAAATACGACCCTCGAACAGCAGGTAACTGAAGTTATAATGTTAGTCTTGAAGAAACTAACCTATGCTCTTTCTTTCTCATATAGTTGTTTTCAGTGCTACCAAACTTCAATCCCTCCATCTCTCTAATTAATCGACACAACCAACAACATTACTATGATATCTTCTTCAAAAACACATAACTTCTCTCTTAAAATAAGCTTCTAAGAGGAAAAGTGTTCTGAGGCGCCTTCAGAATGTCTCGACTCAACCCTAGTTCCTTTCTTTTTATATGGGTGTTGTTCGCCCCTGTATGGAGTACACCTCACATACTTGGGTAATTCCACTCATACAGTCTCCTTGATAAGGTGGAGTCTAGGGCTTTTTATCTTATCAACTCTCCCTCTCGCACTAATTTTCTCCAATCTCTTCTGCCCTAAGAACTGCTGCGCAACCTTTCCTATACTATTGCTAATGCAACGGACATTGCT
>SEYY01021767.1:12500-16514 GCA_009176605.1 Armadillidium nasatum
ATATATATATATATTATATATATATATATATATATATATATATATATATATATATATATATATATATATATATATATATATATATATATATATATATATTATATATATATATATATATATATATATAGATATATATATATATATATATATATATATATATATATATATATATATATATATATATATATATATATATTATAGAGAGAGAGAGAGAGAGAGAGAGAGAGAGAGAGAGAGAGTGAGAGAGAGAGAGAAGAGAGAGAGAGAGGAGAGAGAGAGTTTCCTGATTCTTCAAAATGCGACGAAGGATACCACATAGGGTCCCTTTACCAAGATTTTTTGCAGTTACTAATTTTATACAGTCAAATTCTAAAGATGTTTGATAAAAATAACTTGAAATTCACCAAAGATGCTGAAAACACTTTCAAATATAAAAATCTGTAAATAATACACTCTTTTGGCAGTAAGATCTGTACTCAAGTCGGATGTGAATTGACTGTTTATAGTGAGGTGTGATTTGAGATGTATTCTCTGATTACCTGAAAAATGATGTATTTCTAAAGTTGCTTACATTTTCTGTTTACTGCGTTTATATATATATATATATATATATATATATATATATATATATATATATATATATATATATATATATATATATATATATATATATATATATATATATATATATATATATATATATATATATATATTTATTTATTTTTTTTTTTTTTTTTTTAATAAAATATTGTTGTTAAGTATATTATTATATATATATATATATATATATATATAATATATATATATATATATATATATATATTATTATGTATGTGTGTGTGTGTGTGTGTGTGTGTGTATGTTACGAAGCGTTTCCCTCATGTGCACTCTCAGAGGACTAAACAAGCGAAAATCACTTAGGACTAAATCAGGACTATAAAGGGTGGGCATCAATACCTCCAATACATATCGGAGAGAGTAGTTATTGTCAACTAGGCAACTTGGGGTCAGGTATTGCCATGGAGAAGAAAACATTCCAGGTCTTTTCCTGCGAATGTCATCTCGGATGACAACCATTGAGTAATGTGGAATAATCCAGGACATTAACTGTAACATCTTGTTTCAAAAAATATCTCAAAAATGACTCCCTACAAGTCCCAGAAGATGAATTCCATATTCTCTTTGGTTGACCGCCGAGCTTTGCTCTTAATGGTCGGCCGAAAGTCTTAAAGGCTCCACTCCATGCTGTGTCATTTGCATTCAGGTGTGAAATATCACTCTGGTTGATTGATTGGAGTCCCTCTCATTTTCCCTTATACATTATACCCTTAAGAGCTGATCGCACATCATTTTACGTGTGCACCTCTCATCAAACGTAAGCACCCACCTTGCACACACTTTGTGGAAATGTTGGTGCTCGTAGATAATTGTTTTCACAAGGCCAACACTGATGTTTATCTCCTACGTAATGTCACGCATCGTTATTCGCTGGTTATCATGGATAGCTTGATGAACTTTTGCGACATTTGCTGGTGTTACACTTGTCGAACGAATGTGTCTATGAGGTTCATTAGTCCCTAAGTTTCGATTTTCAATAATCTGAAGACACTATTCATATACACTTTTGCTAGTCACAGCGTCTGGTACTCAAATTTTACATAAAATCTCAAAATTTCAGCAAGATTCAAGCTCTCCTTTATTTGATTACACATCAATGTTTCACATCAATTGGCACATTTGCCTCATCCATCTTTAATAACACTAATGCATTTGCGTCAACAACTGCCCTGTCAAACGAACGATACTCGAAATAAATCGAAAAGCAATCAACTGAAGCTGCATCTTTCTCACTTTCATCCTTTTCTTTTTTTCCTTTTTATGCACGAACGTCTTGGTCAACTATGGAAGACCCTTTTATCTATCTATCGATCAACTGTATCTACCTCTCTCTCTTTCTCTCTTTATATATATATATATATATATATATATATATATATATAATATATATATATATATATATATATATATATATATATATATATATATATATATATATATATATATATATATATATATATATATATATATATATATATATTATATATATATATATATATATATTATATATATATATATATATATATATATATATATATATATATATATATATATATATATATATATTTTACAATATCTGAGCTAGCTTTAAAATTTAATTATAATTTTCACGAAAAAGAATAAAGAAAAATGAGAACTGAAGACTAAAAAGAATTACCAAAAGTTGAAAAAAAAAAAAAATCCTTTAAAACTAAAAGCCTGTTTCGAACCCTTTCTTTCTTTCTTTTTTCCTTTTTTTATTCTTTTTTTTTTTTTTTTTTTTTTTTTTTTCTTTCGAATTATTTTTGTCCATAAAAAGAAACAGGATAACTAGAAAGCCTAAACAAAGAAAAGATAACCTGAAAATACAACAAAAGCAAATTTGATAATATCACTCTACTGGGCTGCCTTTTTTTTCCGGTCTTTCTTGTTGAGCTTTCAATTTCTGGCCTATTTACTTCCTTTCTTTTAACTTAGGAGCTAAATTTTGTGTCTCTGTGGGACACTTTTGAGGCTTTCGTACCTATTTGTCGAAGAGCAATCGACAATGGCGTCCAGAGGCAGAAGCGTAAAGTATGAACGAAAGTAATATTGTTTTGAATAATAATGGGTTTGCCAATGTCGTTTGACATGCCACTATTACCTTTGAAAGCGGAGTGCTCTGTGTGTATATATATATATAAGTGTGGGTGTTTGTGTGTTTGTTCTTGTGCAGGTGTATGTGTGTTTGTGCGCGCACTATAATAATTGCAAAAATTATTTTATTGACAAGTTTTACTTTTTAATAGTATATATACCAAAACATCTCATTTGTTCCATTTGTAGAAATTACTCTCTTTCTTTGATTTAGAATTCACTCTTCGAAGGTTGCTTGTTTGCAATGCGTATGTTACGAGGAACCACGTTACTTTGGTCAGTGTTTGGGGTTCAATTCCTTTTAGAAACTCTCTACGAAACATTTTGCTACTTAAAAGATAGGTATAAACCTTTAAAAATATGATTTTTATATATTTAAATAAATAACAAATGGAACTACTGAGACAGTGATTAAAGCGATTGAACTTTTTTTATTATTATGTTCGTACCTGTGTACCTGGGTGGCTGTTGCCTTAAACAAAGAGAATTTATTAATTAGGAAGTTGTTTCATAGATGTTACACGATGTATTGAACCAATGACACTCGGAACTCAAACAGATCGCTCTGATATTTGAACCACAGTGCTGATTGTGAGATTGTATATCTTGAATATTTTTGTATATTTTGCGTGAGATATACATATTTAATAGTATTTGGGTTTAGAATAAAGAAAATGTTAAGATTGAAATTTTTGTCAAAAGTGATTTTTTTAGTCTATTTTTTAAATCTGCTCTTCCAATAAGAAAATTACGAAGAAAATAAAATTAAATGTTTTAATATATATATATATATATATATATATATATATATATATATATATATATATATATATATATATATATATATATATATATATATATATATATATATATATATATATAATTATATATAATACTTAGTAAATTTTTAATAATTATACATAAATCACAAACACATATATTTTTTGTATATTAGTTTTTTGCATTCTTTTATGAGGTTGCGTTTTCAATATCTTCTGCATGCTGTTGGCTACCCTGTAATTTAAAAAAAATAAAAAAAAAAAAAAAAAAAAAAAAAAAAAAAAAAATTAAAAAAAAAAAAAAAAAAAAAAAAAAAAAAAAAAAAAAAAAAAAAAAAAAAAAAAAAAAAAAAAAAAAAAAAAAAAAAATAATATATATATATATATATATATATATATATATATATATATATATATATATATATATATATATATATATATATATATATATATATATATATATATATTATAATATATATATATATATATATATATAATATAT
>SEYY01021768.1:0-5000 GCA_009176605.1 Armadillidium nasatum
TTTTATTTTTTTACACCTCAAGTAGGAATCTGCTTGTTAGATGTAGTGAAACTATATATATATATATATATATATATATATATATATATATATATATATATATATATATATATATATATATATATATATATATATATATATATATATATATATATATATATATATATATATATATATATATATATATATATATATATATATATATTTATTTTTTTTTTTTTTTTTTTTTTTTTTTTTTTTTTTTTACAGATCGCCACCACTCACTGGGCAGAGCTCTTTTCATGGAGGGGGCACACAAGAGGGAAGAAAACTCATTCAAACACACACCTAACGCACATTCTTCAGGTGGGCACAGACGGAAGCCTTAAAGAGTGGAAGATTAAATACAGGAGGAAAAATAGATGATGGTAGAGAGTTCCACAGAACAAAAGTGGCTGGAAAGAAGGAGGCACTACAACGGGCTAGCCTGGGGTTTCCTACATCCTCACAAAATTGGTGCGAAAGCTGAGCACCCCTTGTGCAGCGAGGACGACGCAACGGTGGGAGGAATGCGAGAGGCCAATTCCCTCGAGCATCTGCCATTGTAGTACCTATAGAAAAGAGATAGTGCTCCAACGTCACGTCGCAGAGATAAGGGATCAAGAGAGTTTGAAAGTAGAGGACAGTTAATTAATCTTATAGCTTTAGACTCAACCTTATCCAAAAGAGAGGAGGAGCCGGAGCCCCCCCAAATGTGAGAACAGTACTCAATACAAGGGCGAATAAGACCCTTATATATTTGGAGTAACTGCTCAGAAGAAAAAAATTCTCGCAATCCTGAACAGAACTCCCAGCTTCTTTGAGGCCGCTTTAGCAACTGTTGTGATATGTGATTTCCAAGACAGTTTATTGTTTATGTTTAGACCAAGAATATTAATGTTATTTACAGGTGAGACGAGAGAGCCATCGAAGAGGATAGGAAAGTTTGGAGGTGTTTTTGAGAGGGAGATGTGAAGAAGTTGAGTTTTTAAAGAGTTGAATTTCACAAGGTTGGTATGACCCAACCGGGAAATCCCATCCAGATCGGCAAGAATAGAATCGGAAAGTTGAAGATGAGAAGCAACTCTAGAAGCAAAAGAGGGAGCAGATTTGAAAAGAGTAGAAGAATGTAGAGTTGAGTCGTCAGCATAAAAGTGAACAGAGTTAGAATTGCAGTTGAGAAGATCGTTAATGAAAAGTAAGAATAAAGTTGGAGATAAAACTGAACCTTGAGGAACACCACAGTTGACAGAAAAAGAGGAAGAGGTCGCTTCATCTACAAGTTCCGAAATGGAACGACCTGAGAGAAAACTAGACAAGAGTAAGCAAAGGGAAGGAGGAAACCCAAAGGAAAGGAGCATTGGAGAGCAGCGACGCATGCCATACCCGGTCAAAAGCCTTGGTTATGTCAAGCGCCACCACACAAGACTCACCGAAATCCCTAAGGGCAGAAGACCATAGATCAGTAAGATAGGAAAGTATGTCACCAGTTGACCTCGAACGTCGAAAGCCATACTGATGATCTGAGAGAAGAGAATGAGACTCCAAATGATTCAGGAAATGAGAGTTGAGGAGAGTTTCAAAAATTTTAGACAGAACACAAGTGAGAGCTATAGGTCGATAGTTGGAAGGGTCAGAGCGGCTACCTTTTTTCGGGATCGATTGAACAAATGCGCGCTTCCAGCATAGAGGAAAAGTATTGTATTAAGGCATAGACGCTAACTCGGAAGCACACACTCTCAGAACACGAAGGGGAATGCCATCCGGGCCACTGGCCTTCCTGACGTTCATAGATTTCAGGATCCCATGCACCCGATCATGAGTAATTACAGGTAGAAACATTGGATACCTGAGAGGAGAAGGAATAGGAGGAGGGATGCCAGAATCGAGCAGGGTGGAATTAGATGAGAAAAGGAGGCCGAAGAGATTAACCTTTTCAGAGGGAGTATTAGCTATAGAACCATCAGAGCGAATAAGAGGAGGAAAGGCAGATTTATAGAAGTTATATATATATATATATATATATATATATATATATATATATATATATATATATATATATATATATATATATATATATATATATATATATATATATATATATATATATATATATATATATATATATATATATATATATATAGGTAAAAGAGAAGAGGGTTGGAAAATTATATGAAAGACAAGGGCTAAATGAAAGGCCGACATGTACTGGCACATTGCTTTTGAGGGTGTGCAAGTCAAAGAAAGTAGGGAAAGTAAATAAATGGGAGTATGTTTCAGACTTCACACTCCATACAGAGAAGAACAACACCCATATTAAAATGCAACTTTAGTGACGGGAAGATTATGAAGCCGCCTCAAGAACACCCAACCTCTTTGAAGCTTGTTTAGAAAAAGAGGTAGTTATTCTTCTAAGAAAGATCATGAGAAAAAAGAAACACTGAGAATATTAAGGACGAAGACTTGTGTTGTGCGTTTTCGAAGTAGTAGTCATAGTTCTATAGAAAATAAGGTCGAATAGAAAGATGGAAGAACTGAGCTTTTGAGACATTGAAAACGACCATATTTCTATTCATCAGTTAGAAATTTGAAAAAGATCAGAGGTTAGCTGTTCCAGGGCCACCTTCCTATTGTCAATTTTATATATATATATATATATATATATATATATATATATATATATATATATATATATATATATATATATATATATATATATATATATATATATATATATATATATATATATATATATATATATATATATATATATATATATATATATATATATATATATATATATATATATATCAAATCGAATTCTCGCGGCTCTAAACTTTATGGAATTAATTCCTCGTTACTTTGCTGATCCTATACCATCAACCCTACCCAACTGCATGAAGTTGTATTTGCCATAATTTACCCACACAAATGGGTACTATATATTTTGCCTCAATTATGACCCTCAGTCCGTTCTTCATATCTTTATCAACTGTCCCGTATTGGCGAATGTCTAACCGAAAAATTTTCCCTTGCACTTGAGACAATCTCTCTCAAGAAGAAGCTCGTAAATATTCTTGCCGAGTCCTCCGATTTTGACAGTCGTCGAGTTTTTACTTTTCTTACCGAAATAGGAATACTCTACAACGTATAGTTTCTATAGTTTCTTTCCTGTACCTTTCTATTATTTTCTCTTTTCGTCCTTCGGAATTGATTGGTTCAACCGGGTCTGGCAGCTTTTGGTGTACGCCTGTGCACCCACCAAAAAATAAAAATATAATATATATATATATATATATATATATATATATATATATATATATATATATATATATATATATATATATATATATATATATATATATATATATATATATATATATATATATATATATATATATATATATATATATATATATATATATATATATATATATATATATATATATATATATACTTTTTTGTAGGTTTTATGCAACAAAACTTGAAGAAAGAATAAAAAGTGAAGATTTTCAAAGAATGTGGGCTTTGCGCTAAGAAAATTCAATGTTTGGGCAGCTATTTGAAAACACATAGACTTGATAAATTAGAAATTAAATAGTTTTTTTATTTTTGCAAATTATTTTACTTTTTATACGGTAAATAATTCTTATTTTACAGTAAATGTTTTTGAGTAAATTTTACTTATGTACTTTTTTCAATTAGTGGAATTTCATTTTGCTATGAAACCAAAAGTAAAATCTTTTATATAAAATTCTCATTTTCAATAAAATGCTACATTATAAATTAGATTTCTTTAATTCGCCGTTTGCAAATGTCCTTTTTCAACATGAAATACGTACTTTTTTTTAACTTAAAGTACAAAATGATAGTAGGAAATACTCTCCGTTTATGGTAACAAAAAATCATTACATTTAATCTTTACAAAAGTAATGTTATATTTCGGGTATTGATCGTAAAAAGTAATCAGTTGAAATTTTTATCAAAGAAAGAAATTTTAAAGAACGAGTTATAGCTTCATTTTTATCCATTAATAAATCATAAAGCTACTTGAAATGGTAGAAAAATTTAGAAGTTGTGCAAATTGAGAAACTGTGTTCATTTCGAAATAATAATGAAAATTACATCCTCGCTTTTGTATACCAAGGTTTTTTCTCTCTTGTGGTTGTCTTTTTGTTCTGATATTTGTTTTTAAAGAATTAGTTGGTTTCTTTACAATTTATCTTATTGGGAGTCCTTTCTGCTATATTTGTTAGACTTCAAAAGGTTCAAGTATTTGGGGTGAAGATCAAAGAATGTTATGTTTGAAATGTTTAGATTATTCATATGTTCTCCCTCTATCTAAGTTATATTGATCTGAACCTTATCTCGCTGTCATAAGAGTCAGAGATTTCAATTAGGTAGGATATTTTTTGTTATTTTTATATTAAATTTCACAACTCGCAGTCTTTTGTTCACTAATTGAGGAGAAAATTTCTAATTATATTCATACTCTGAACCTTCGCCATACGAGTCAACTTGTTTTCACATACGCATGCAAGTTGGTTTTGCAGTGAGGATACACTTAAAGCAGGAATTTGTTAAAAGGAAAGACAGCCGAAAACATCAACCTGAATTTGATCATTAAGTTTAAACACCAAACTGCTTCAAATGCTTTACATATTTTAAAATTTTCCTAATTTTTATTTAGTCATTGAAAGTGGGTAAAACAGAAGAAAGAGTCGTGTTCTAAACTTTACCAGTTACGTACTTAAAATGAGCATTTCGGTAAAGTTGACAGTCGAAAAAAAGTGCAGAGTAAAAATAATAACTTTGTAGATTAACAAATAGCGCAAACTACTCATGGTAGAAGGTATGCGTTTAGAGTGTTCGGAAAACGGTGCCTGTTGCAATAGTGATAGTATGAGGATTGTAAATCAATAGTTGGACGAAAAGCCTTGATTTACACATATAGAAAGTCTCTATGATTGGAATTGTCTACT
>SEYY01021768.1:10000-42500 GCA_009176605.1 Armadillidium nasatum
ACTCATACTAATATCCTTTATCCATATCTCTTTGAAGGAGGACTGCAGGGGCATGAGTGATAAAATGTTGCAATCCAAAAAGTGTTTACAGTCCCTGGTATCCTTATTGGGGTTAAGGTCTGGACTGTTTCCCAGCCATTCTGAAACAGTAATGTTGTGATCATCACAATACTTTGATACCTTTGTCTTGTGTAGGGGGTACTGGTATGGGTGAATATGGTACACCCATTACTGTTGAAGCAAGACAGAAGGTGATCTTCCAAAATAGTAATACCTATACCTGTATGATTCACCATGTTTCTGACCAAGACTTATGACCCTATCCCCTCTCCTTATCCCCTTACTACTGAAATAAGTCAAATAACCTCATACTATTACAGATTCAGATTTTTCTTTTTTCTTGGATTAAAATTTTGAGGCTACACCAATTAATTGTAGAGTGGTGATGAACTCTCCTTGACTGACCTTGGACATATTAGGACATTGATTCATCTAATCACATCATATTTTTATAACAAAAATATAATTAAATTAAAGTAATTTAGATCAATACTGCAAATTTAGGACTCATGAATCCATATTATTGCTGCAAAACAGGAAAATAAATATAAAATGGCTACATAAATAATAATGGTTATTTTGATAATCACAAAATTTTTATGTATATATATTTTTATTTATTTTCTTGATAAAAAGCTTTACAGGAAAAACCATAATATTTGTTAAAAAAAATTACATAACATGGTAATTTATGTTTAAAATACCTCATAGTCTAATTAGAAAAAGAGTTGGCATGTGTAATTCTTATAACCAATCAAAAAATTGCTTACAGTTTGGCTGTTTGAAGAAGAGTAATGCAATGGCTATAGCCTATAGGTAGGGATTGACAGGGGCTGGGTTTGCCTAAAATTTGTAAAGGGGTCAAAAGCACTGAAATTTTAGGTTAAGAAAATTAGATGTAAATTTAATTGAGGTTTATTTAATTATAAGAAAGGAGTAGAATAGCCAACATTCATATAAATTAATAATTATATGCAATTTCTCTGAAAAAATTTCAGAAAATTTCAGATTTTGTATAATAAAAGTTTAACCTGATGCGTCCAGGGTACTCGAACATCTTGCGAGAAAAATGGGTGCTTTTGGTTCGCTTTTAAGTTGGCCAGACATGTAATCCTGGAGCGGAGAGCTGTGAGGCCTCTTCCAACATTTTCTTGCCACTATTAAAAAAAAGTTTTAAAAAATTTGAATTTTTTTTTTCTGATTCACAATAGCGATTCAACAGGTTTACCTAGGTAAGATCCTATGGTAAAGTTTGAAAAAATTATATAAAATTATCAATATAACCTGTATTTATACATATTATTATTTTATTGCTATGTATCAAACTCGTATCATTTAGCTACATTATTTCAAAATTATTTGTTTATATTTCAGTCACTATGGCTAAAAGATCAGCTTCAGCAGTATGGGAGTACTTTTACAATGTTTCAGGATAGGCTCAAAATAGCTAAATGTAACATGTGCAGTCAGGAAATTAGAAGAGAATCTCCAGGTACCCCAAGTAAAAAATTTTCATCCAAATCATTATGGGGTATCTAAAATCAAAACACAAAGATGAACATTCACTAGCAGAAATGGAGCTGTCAAAAGAAACGAAAGAAAAGGAAAATATTGAAAAAACGTGAAAAAAATCATAATATTCTTATATTTTGTTTGATTTAATCCACCATTAATAAATATAATTTACCATTTTAACCCCAGCAAGCAAACCCCAGTTTCCCTGATTTTTAGCTGGGGCTGGGGTCCTGGTTGGTCGATAGCTATAGATTTATGACAAGCAATTAGGGCATGGCTTTCATTAGAAAATAGCTTGATGAAAGTCAGTTTGAATTTAAACTCAAATGTAAAAAGGCTTATCCCCTTTTTGTTTACAAATTCTCTATCCATCTGACCTAATATATATACATTAGTATATATTTTTATTCATATTCTTTCAGTTTTCAGGTATCCAATGAATGTATTTCTTAGCAAAGGTAGGAGTTGCTGTCATGGTACAGATGGTGGTGGTCTTTTAATTGCTCGGGGTTATGTGTTTAGATGTTAAACAAGGGTTCTTAGTTACCTCTCACTACAGATGCTTATCTGTTACCTTGATGATTTTCCAAGGGCATTCAATGTGGTTTTGTTGGTGGGCAATAAGGTAGAAGGAGGGTCATATGCTGCTTAAATTTTTTTGTTCAATTTTTTTTTTAACATTTAATATTTTGACTTCATAAGGGTTTCTATAATAATTTATATATATTTTGCCCTTAAAAGCTTTGTTGGAGCAGAAATCAAACATGAGAATATAGAATTACAAAAATAATTGCAACAGTAATAATATTTTGAAAGGCTTAAGCCATTCTGTTTGAGAAGTTAACTGGGGAGGTATGGAATCGCAGTATCAATTTTCAAAAATTTATAAATTAATCCAGGAAATATCTCGTCTGCACATTGGATTTCAGTCTTAAGATTCTACATGCTGGAAAGAAATAGTGAAAAATAAAGTGAAAGTTTGTTACATATACTACATAAAAATATTTTCTATTTGACCTAGTTGATCTAATTTAAATTTATAGTTTTTTAAAGATTTAGAAGAGAATTGGTATTCTATTTGTCATGTTAAATTTGATACCCCCCATCCCACCCCCAATTTTGGTGCAAAATGATGTTACCATTTTAGATGAGCTTAGATTCTTAAAGAAATCTTTCATATTTCTAAATAGTAAATTTAGATGTAATTTAATGCTTTTTTTTTATTTTTTTATTTTTTTATTTTTTTATTTTATTTTTTTATAAATATTTTCATTTATCTTTGTTCTTATACTATTTTGATTACTTGAAGTTCTCTAATAACAATATAAATAATTATTTATTAGTTGAATATTTTTGAGGATCTAACTGTCATGTTGAATAGAAATCAACCGACTGAAAAATTTAATATTTTAGTAAATTTTTGGATAAACATTGCTGTGCATTTCTTAAGGTTCTCTGGAAATAGTATGGAAAATCCCATAAGAAAATATCTTTTATCTTAGTTTTAAGAAAGGTGGACAAATAGGAAATAATTTAACTACCTTTTTTTTTTTTTTTTTTTAGTCCACACAATGGGAATATCAATATTCAAAGAGGGGAACTATCTAGGAAGTTTCCTCTTAGAATTCTCACAAAGGAATGAAACAGTGTCTTGAAGTATGTGGTTCAATAACTAATGTTATGCCACTGTTAATGTTTAATCCTAAAAGGGATGAAAAGAGTGTAACTGATTTGCCTGATTACTAATTATGAACATAATTAGTGCAGCCCTAAAGTGTATACTTATATGTTTTAAGAGATGAAGTTGAGTACCACTATCAGCAAATTGTGTTAAACACAAACCTTCATGGATATATAACTGAAAATTTATACAGAGATTGACTTGCTTTCATTGACTGTGTACATCATATTTTATTAAATAAGATAGTGTAGTTGTATAAGATATATTTAAAACAGTTGCAGTATAATCTACTTGTTTAAATGTTGAGGAAGCAAAAAAAAAAAAAAAAAAAAAAAAAAAAAAAAAAAAAAAAAAAAAAAAAAAAATTGTATACAGGATTGAGGACTCAGGAAATAATGATTTGACCTTTTTCATGACAGCAGATATCCGACCTATCTGGTCTTTTTTCAGTATCCATCTTTCTGGCAGTGTATCTGGTAAAAATAAAAATCTTAATTAAAAGGACTAAATTTTCAAATTATTAAAGTATCCAATATCTTTGTATACTGTATTCCATTTACTTTGTTTTTTTCAACTCTTTTCTATGTAACAGCACTGTAAAAAAAAAAAAAAAAAAAAAAAAAAAGTTGAGAAACAGGTAACTCAACTTAAAACCCTCATCTCTGTTTGCATACTGTAACTTTCATTACTCATCTCTAATTTATATGGTATTTTAACTCAAAAAATTTCAGACCCTTCAAATCTATAATAGAGTTAAAATACCATGTTAATTGCATCACTCTCTTTATACTAATGGTATTACAGTAGACACTGCTCTTATGGACACACTGCTCTTATGGACACACTGATCAATTAAATTCTTCCTTAATACAGTTTGTGTCATTTGTTTATCTACAGTCTTATCTTTTCCATCTTACAATTCTTGAATACATACCAAAATATTGGTCTGTTTAACAATTCTTCTTGATGTACCTTTTTTGGTGACTGTTGATCTGATTTAGTTCATGATTAAGACAATCTTTAAGAATATTATAGCATTTAGACTAGTGATGGCATCCGCATCCGCATCCGCATGCGAGGATGCGGAGCATCCGCACAAAAATCAACATCCGCATCCGCATCCGCATCCGCATCTCCGAAAATTCAACATCCGCATCCGCATCCGCATCCGCAAATGAAAATATGACATCCGATCCTATTATATATATATATATATATATATATATATATATATATATATATATATATATATATATATATATATATATATATATATATATATATATGCGAATTGTAGATCAAGAGTTGAAGAGAGAACTATCGGATTGGTTTAGTATAGGAGTGGGATTGAGACAGGGGTTTGTAATATCTCCATGTTATTTAATCTATTGATTAATGGTTTATTTAGAAAAATGGAGAGAGAAGGGAAGAGTATTACGTTGAGAAATATGGAGGGTGAATGTGAAGTGAATGTTTTACTTTTTGCAGATATGCGGCATTGTTGGTGGCAGAATCTGGAGAAAAGATGAGAATACTTGTGAGAGAGTTTGAAGGGAAATGTGCAAACACGAGATTGAAATTCAATCCAGCGAATAATAAAGTTATGAGGATTGGAGGTGGGGATGAGGAAATGTGGAGGGAGGAATTGGTTTGTAGAAGTGTGAGAATGGAAACTTGAGGAGGTGAATGAATTCAAATATCTAGTAATGTTGGGTGGAAGGTAAGGGTGGGACGGAAAAAATAAAGAACAGAGTGTAGAAGGAATGAAAGTATTGGGGGGCCTAAAAAGTTGGAAGAAAGGAAAAATTTCGAAAGAAATAAAGATAAGAATGTTTGAATGTATGTGTTCACCTTCTGTATTGTATGTGTGTGAAACATAGACGATAAGTGCTCGGACGAGAAAAAGTTTCAATGTCTTTGAGATGAAAGATTTGAGAGCGATATATAAATTGAGAAGGATTGATAGAATTAGAAATGAAAGAATAAGGGAGATGTGTAAATGGAAGAAGGGTGTAATTGATAGAGAGGAGGAGGATGTGCTAAAATGGTTTGGACATATGTGAAGAATGAAAGAGAACAGAATGGTTTGCACTGTACGTAGATCCGATGTAGATAGGGGAAGGGTAGGGGGAGGGGAAGGCCGAAGTGGAGATGTATGGATGTATGATTTTGATGGAAGGAATTTGAGTTTAGACGAGGGTAGAAGATTTGTGGGAAAGGTGATAGTGAAATATATATAATATATATATATATATATATATATATATATATATATATATATATATATATATATATATATATATATATAATTACATCCGCATCCGCATCCGCATCCTCATCAAAATTAACATCCGCATCCGCATCATCGCATCCGAACTTTCGAAAATTCAACATCCGCATTTCTATCCGCAGTTTCAAATTCAACATCCGCATCCGCATCCGCATCCGGGAAAATATGACATCCGATCCATCACTAATTTAGACACTTACCAGTAAGCAGTACCTTATATATTATTATATTTTAACTAATTTTGTTTCTATTTCAGCTTTTCAGAAAATTTTTTTAGTATTTATTATGCCTGTATATAAAGGTAGGTAATTTGGTTTTTATATAGTTTTTTATTTACCCTTTTAATGTTTGTTTTTATTATTTAAAATAGAACTATAGGATTATCTTCCTCTTCATCTTCCACCCCTACAAAGGGGTTTCACCCAGTCAGTAGGACCTATCATTTTCTATATTCTCAAATTTCTTTACCCTAGTTTTCCAGTGATAGTCTGTAAGTAGTATGCATTTGGGAAAGGTTTTCACTTTTTCAGTGGGACTAGTATCTTTCATCTGACCTCTGAAATTTCTACTAAAATTCTCTAAAAGATTGTGCTTCTAGGCATGAATGTTTTTAATGCTAGTCCTGAAGCTTATTTAAACAATTATTAAAAGGCCTACTCTAAAACTATGCAGAGCCTTCTCCTGAACTGACCACTGAATATCCGCATAGCTAGAGGAAAATCATTAATTAAGAAGTAAAAATCTATAAATGAATATTTTGCATTTTCTGTGATTTCCTTAGAAGCACCAGTACAGTACCTTTTTCAAATAAAAATTCATATCTCACGGGTATTGCCTTATTCAAGAAGAACTTTTCTAGGTAGGTTATGCCTAGGATCTGCAAGGAGATCTAACTGGCGCCATAAAGCACATGAGTCAATCACTTTACAGTTTTCCCATGGAACATGGCAAAGCTTAATATAAATTTTCTCACTGCAAAGAAGATATTTTGATAACACAAGATAAATAATTTTCATTTATAAATCTTCAAAACCTTGAGTTTATAAATAAGTAAAAAGTAAATACAATATATATATATATATATATATATATATATATATATATATATATATATATATATATATATATATATATATATATATATATATATATATATATATATATATATATATATATATATATATATTAGTTAAGGTGAAGTGGGGGAAAGAAGTTTATCCAGATGTTGAACTCGATACTTCTGAATCACCAATGGTGTTTAAGGCACAAGTTTTTGCACTCACTGGTGTGCAACCTCATCGGCAGAAAATTATGATTAAAGGATCTACAATAAAACCAGATGCATGGGAAGGAATCAAGTTAAAAGATGTATGATAATTATATATATATATATATATATATATATATATATATATATATATATATATATATATATATATATATATATATATATATATATATATATATATATATATATATATATATATAATAATAATAATAATAATAATAATAATAATAATAATAATAATAATAATAATTAATTATTCATGAAATATACTGATACTATAGGTAAAATTGTCATTGTTTCAATTTAGTAATTTAATTTAAGCTAATAAAATTATTTTTATAATTTTTTTGCTAATGTTGAGATATATATATATATATATATATATATATATATATATATATATATATATATATATATATATATATATATATATATATATATATATATATATATATATATATATATATATATATATATATATATCAAATTTTTGCAAACCACATACAGTATTTTCTTGGTTTTGAATAACTAATCAAAATTGAATGAAGTTTATTTTTACATTAAATAGCGCTTCATTGCATGCATTGGAGTGTTATTATAATAAGATGCAATTTATTAAATATTTAGTCCTATTAGAAAACTTTGAAATAAAAAGTAATAAATAACAGTTGCATATAGTGGTGGTTGCACAAACCTGCAACCAGGTCACAAGTTACACCTGATATATATATATATATATATATATATATATATATATATATATATATATATATATATATATATATATATATATATATATATATATATATATATATATATATTATAAATTAGTAATTAATATGAATTTTAAGGAATATCCAGCCAGATAGTAAAAACTGGATGTACAGTATCTATAGATTTTGAAAACTGTCAGATATCCAGTATCCAGCAAATTCACTCTGCCCCCATCTCTAATATATATATATATATATATATATATATATATATATATATATATATATATATATATATATATATATATATATATATATATATATATATATATATATATATATATATATATATATATATATATATATATATATATATATATATATATATATATATATATATATATATATATATATATATATATATATATATATATATATATATATATAAAATATTTAGGGAAGTATGATCCTAATGATGGGAAGTAAAGATGAAGATGTACCTGAAGAGCCAACAGAAAAGCCAACTTTTGTTGAAGATATGACAGAAGATGAATTGAACACTGCCGTAAGCTAATACATGCACTATATATATATATATATATATATATATATATATATATATATATATATATATATATATATATATATATATATATATATATATATATATATATATATATATATATATATATATATATATATAGGGAAAGGTATAAGCTCCAGTAAACAGACTGTTCCTCTGAACTCATTGGTTTTTCTAGAGCTTGCATAAAATTCTTAAGCAGTTCTCTCTCCGTTTTTTACAGAGTACTTCTCAGTACACTAGATATGTCCGTAAAACAATTCAAGTGGCTATTTAAAAAATGATACTCTTGAGGTTAGCAAATTAGTTCTTTTAACTCCTCCTATCATTGCTGTTATAGTTCATTGCCTCTTTTGATGGGACTATACTGTGCATGAACTTTGAGAAAGGTCTGGTGTACAATCTGCTTCTTCACTCATTTGTGTAACATTCTCGATTTTCCTTTTAATTTCCACTGTTGAATACCATTGCTCTTACCCTAAACTCACCTTGTTTTGATTTCCGGTTCAGAACTGAATGCCCTTGCAACTTTTGTCATCTGTTTTTTTTTTTTTTTTTTTTCTCCAGTGGTAGAACTAAAAATTTACCTAGCAGGTTTTTTTTTTTTCCTTGTTTATGATTTATAGTCAAGGCTAGGGAGCCAGAGCTGTGGAGTCGAAAGATTTTGGCGGAGCGAGCCGGAGCTGTTTCTAATATTGTGGGTGGAGCTGGAGCCCAAAAAAGGAATCAGCTTTAGCTCCGAATGAATTCTGCTATCATATTAGTATTCATTATTTTATCCTATTCTTTTAATTTATATTGTAATTCATTACTTCTCACTGCGAATTGGGAAAAAATTTCTGTCCATAGCTTCTGATTTTATTTTGCTTAATTAATCAGCCACCTCTGTTCTGTGGAACTCTACCATCATTTATTTTTCCTCTTGTGTTTAATCTTCCTCTCTTTGTGCCCACCTGAAGGATGTGCATTAGGTTCGGGTCTGAGTGGGTTTCTCCCTCTTTTCTATTTGTATAGGCCTCGTCCTTGAAAAGGTCTCTGCCCGTGAGTGGTGTTGAACTGTAATATATATATATATATATATATATATATATATATATATATATATATATATATATATATATATATATATATATATATATATATATATATATATATATATATATATATATATATATATATATATATATATATATATATTGGAGGAGTCAAATATTTTCAACTTTTGTCATTTTTCGTAAATGCACGATGCAATTGTCATACAAAAACATATAAAATTACTACACGAAGGAAATGTTATGAATGACTAACAACTGTTGTAATGAAAATTCAAATTAATTTTTTTTTTTTTAGAAATCAAAGTAATATATGGGAATGAGAAAATTTAGCAATAAAAAATACATTGTTCAAGAAAATATTAAATTAAACTATTAAAATTTTGAATTAAATGAAATATATTAAATTGCATTAATACCACGTCAGATACAATAAACACGTTTGTAATTGTTGAAAATTAATTAATATTAAGGGTAAATAGAACGATGAATATGATCAATACTATGACAGAGACTGAGATCCTGCACACTTTGCAACTTAAGTGTTATATTTCATATGTGAACCAACAACTTATATATATATATATATCAAAGAAGTTGAACTGAATTTTGTAAATACAGTAAAACCATTTTGAAATGAAAATGGCAAACATTTGAAATAAAAAATAATTTTAAAATTGTCACACCGTCAGGTTAGGTGCAGGAGGAAAACCGAAAAAAAAAGTAAGTTCTTACATAAATTTTCTTATATTGATTAATTATTTATTAATACTGTGTAATAATTTTATAGCACACTGGCCCAACAATTTCATTCCATTGCAAAAGTCCAAATATAAATCCTTGTATACATTTTCATATAAAACTAGAAATACATGTTTGCATTAATTCATGCTTCCATCTCCCTTTACAATATTTATTCATTTACTTAAATTTTTCTCCTCCATTTCCCCCCTCCCCCCTCCTACTATTGGTTTCTGTATATAAAAAGAAACATATATATTTACTTAATAATTACTACTATTATCATGTCTTTTTTTTTATTATAGTATATATATATATATATATATATATATATATATATATATATATATATATATATATATATATATATATATATATATATATATATATATATATATATATATATATATATATATATATATATAGATGGAACTTCCTGTTGGGATAAGAAATTTAGGAAATACCTGCTATCTTAATGCAGTTATACAGTGCCTAAGGAGTGTACCTGAAATTCAGGATTCTATTAAAAAATATGAGATTAAAAGTTTGTATGCACCTAATTTTTGGCTTCTCTTTATATTGTAGATGTCTTGTTAATTTTTATCATGTTTCATATGTAACTCATTTGTATGTTGAAATTTAATATATAAAATTTTGTTAATATTGTATATGTATATATAATATCACATGTCTCAGTTACGAGGGGCTTTGTGTCCCATCCTCCCGCCATTTTTAATATATATATATATATATATATATATATATATATATATATATATATATATATATATATATATATATATATATATATATATATATATATATATATATATATATATATATATATATATTATATATATATATTATATATATTATCATATAGGTGATGGCTCAGCCATTGGTGGGCCAATGATAACTGTTGCCATACAGGATGTTTTTCGATTTATGGATATGGGTAAAACTGCCATTCCTATTGTTTTTGTAGATTTATTCAGAACTACATTTCCAAGGTAGGTCTATAATTAAAACTCATGTAATGTGTTCGTTAATGTTAACAGTTCAAATCAATTTTTATACTTATTTGTAATATATTTTTAGGTTTGCTGAGGTTGGAGAAGGTGGAAAATACATGCAACAAGATGCTTCAGAATGTTGGACTGAACTCTTTCGATTATTCCAAGATGTTTTACCCCCAAAAAATAAGGAAAAAGTTGATAAGAAATTCAGGTTCGCTTTGCCTTTTCTTTTATTAAGACTGCAGTTTATTTTCATTATATTTTGAGATTATATAAAGTTTTAGCCAAAGGATATGCTTATCTTAGGCATTACTATAGGTACTTTTTTTTTTTCTTTTCTGAAAAAAAGATTATCATTTATATTGTTTTTCAACCTTACAGTTCATCCTTGGTAGATCAATATTTTTCTGGGGAGTTTCGTTGTGAATGGAAGTGTGATGAAAGCGAAGAGGAAGAAAAACAAATTACATACGATCGTTTTCAGCAGCTTTCCTGTCATATTAGTCAAGAAGTGAAATACTTGCACACTGGTCTGGTGGCTAGAATGAAAGTAATATGAAATTTTAATTGTTAAATTGACGTATCTTTGAGTCTTAAAATAATTTCTAAATATATATATATATATATATATATATATATATATATATATATATATATATATATATATATATATATATATATATATATATATATATATATATATATAGGAGTTCACAGTAGCTCAGTGGGTTAAGTCAGTTTTCCTCTGGCTTAAATGATCGAGGTTCGTCCCTTGGATCCAGTTACTTGAACGAACACTAAAAATTGTCGTTTGTAGGAGATTTTATGTAGTTAATTGATTAATTGCAATTTACAGCAAGGTGTATTATTACGCTAATCTCAGTGCTCACACACCGCATAAAAAACATGGCCATCACGTACAACAGTCCACGCTATTCTAACTTTCAAATATCAGATTCTCTCGAAAAATTGCCTCAATAGGAGAGAAGGACCATCCACTGGTGGTTGATCCGGAGCAGGGTTTCCCTATCCAAAACCTAAAAATAATCTGTGAAAACTTACCAACTTTGTCAGGAATAACATATAACTATTTTCCCTGGCTAAGAACCACACTCCTCGAATAGGGCTCAGCCCGTGAGTGATGGTGATAATTTATATATATATATATATATATATATATATATATATATATATATATATATATATATATATATATATATATATATATATATATATATATATATATATATATGATATGGGATGATAGCCAAAATTATTTGATTTCAGTGCTGATTCTAACATAGTTTTAAAGCTGATTCCTAAGTTTGCAATTATATTGCTGAAACAGCTGTTGATTTTTAATTACATTTCTAATACATATTCAACCTTGACATTTGTAATTTCGTGTAATTGCTTTAGTTCGCTTTTTTTTTCAATGTAACAGTACGAACATATTCTAAAATTAATGAGTAGTAATACGAAGAAAAACACTAAGGGTAAGAAAATAATTTTATTAAAATAATACGAAATTACCATTTTTCCATTTTTGTCAAAACTAAAATTTAACATACATTTCTTACGTTTTATATGCTGTTTCGGAAAAAGAAAACTGTTCAGCCTGTCAACACCCATCTCCATTGTTCTCTATTTTCTGACACCTGCCTGTCTATAAATATTTATATCGACAGGAATCCATCTCTTAAGGAATTTTCCACCAAGTTCTATAATCTCTCCCACTCCCCCACTAAAATATTTTGATAAACCAAATCATGCTATTTTTAAAACCTCTGACGACTAAGGCCAGATCATTTTCAAGATTCGGTTTCCAGTCAACTGGATTTTTCTTTAAAGGTTGAACTTATTTTCTTTTAAAAATTATTTGAATATTTCTGTTTCATATAGAATCCATTTACTAACAGATTTGTCAAAAATAAAAACAAAGAAAACAAAATGCCGTTTTTGACTTTTTTCTAACTCACTGATTGAAAATTTTATGCATGACAAATATTGAAAAGTGCATGAAAAATGTAATAGATATTAAGTGGCTGTACCTCAAAAAAAAAGTGTACAGGATTTAGATGTGTACTAAATATGTTTCAACTCTAAAAAATTTTGAGAAAAAAAGTAAATTTTTTTAAACCCCATGTTAAATTAATTAGTTTTAGGTACATTGAAATTTACTTTAATTACAGTGTTGTAACATGTCTAATTATATTTTATCCCCAAAAATTTATTAAAGTTGTAGGGATAGTAAAAATTTTGAACAATTTGTCAATTTAGACAATTTTTTAGTTTAACAAAGAGACTTTACAGAAATTGTAGTTTTTAATGTTTAAAATATTTATAATAATTCACTGTTAATTACGGTTTCGTAAAATTACTCGTTATTAATTACAGTAAATTATTAATTTTTAAAATTTTGGAGAAAGTATAATTTAAAGTTTTAGCCAAATTGATATATACATTTTAAGGTTCACAAATTTTGGTATATTATAAACTAATTTATCTGTAATTTTAAAGTTGGATTAATGGACAAAACCCTCTGACTGGCTAAATATTCAGCTTACAGGCAAAACAAAATTTAGGCTAGGTTATCCTGCCTCTCAAGTCAAATTTATAACAGAGTTACAACTAGTATATTACTCTCTTGATTGACATATCCATTACTGTCCTTGACAATGAGATACAAAGCTCTACTGTCTTGCTGTGATGTACTGTTCTATCTGAAATTTCTAATAGAAATTTCTTCCATAGTAAACATTCCCCCTAAGATGCTTATACCATTCACCTTTTTTCGATTTCCTTACCCTTCACTTCCCTGTTCATTCAGTCTTTCCTACTCTTCTCTATTCACAATCAAAATCTTTATACGATGTTCATCATCTTTACTACATTTCAAAATTTTCCACAGAGTTACAAATCACCACCCTCATTCTCTGGCTATTCTTCCAAGATCATAATATATCATTATACCTAGCAAAGTCGAACACTTCCTCTTTTACCTTCTTTATTATATGCCAGAAACAAAATTGGTGATAATATACTGCCTTGCCTTATTACTTTTCTTAATCAAACCATTGTTTCTATTGCATAGCCTGTTTTTACATTGTTTGTAGATTTCATACATGTTCATGAGAGCTCCCTGATTTCAACTCCACTCTGAATTCCCTACTTTTACTTGGCCTTAAACTTTCTGTGGGCACTGAATCACGGGCCTTCAAATCTCTAAAAGCAGCAAGCACCTTTCTATTATATTTTCATATCTGTACTTCCTTTATTAAGAAATTCATAAGTTACGTAGTACTTATGTTCCTTCTGTATCCATGTTGGTGAGGACCAAGCTGTTACTCTATTACTGATTTCATCCTTTTCAAAGATTATTTTCTCCGTAAAAAAAATTTTTCCCCTCTTTTGTTTTTATATTTTAGGAATTTTCTTGAAGTTTTCTCTCGTACCAATACACATTAAGAAATTTTCACACTATTTCCTGTAATATCTCCCCTCCTTCATGATTCTGTTGATATTTCTTACTTTCTTGGTGTTTCCCATTTATTCTTTTTCCTTAATGCCTCTTCATTTTCTTTTGTTATAAAATCCTTTGCGTCTCTCACTTCATTTCTTCTCATTCCTTGTACTCTCGTGCATAATTCTATATATTCACATTCAAATTTTTTTTGTTAAAACTATATTTCGTTTATATGTTCTTGCTTCAAAAGTTTCTCTCTTTCATCATTCTTAATATTAAATCAATTTCTTATTAGTTCCTTAGTTTCTATGTATATCTAATCTGTATATATTTTTCCTATTTTCATTCCAGTCACGTTTCTTAAATCCTGAGCAGCTCTTTTGCATTTTTCATTTGTCTTTATGTTTAGCCTTGTTCCGCATTTGAATACTTTTTGCTTCTTCCTGCACCATTCTTTTTCCCGATCAATTTCTCATTTTGATTGTTTTTATTCTTCTTTTTTTAACTCTCATATTCCACCACACAGTGTGCTTTTCTCCACAGCTTTTTAACCTTCAGATTCCATCAAATCGTGTGAATTTTTCTAACAAATTCATTTTCTACCTAAATTGTCTGACGTTACACTTATTACGTTCTGTATACCTACATATGTTTACTCCTTTTTTTCATTTTCTTTTGAAACTTCTTAACTTGGTTTCTCAAAAAAAAATACTAAACAAACGCCAATTATTTCCCAATCTCGACAACCACTACCGTTTAGGGAAGCTGTGATGTTTCTGTTCTTACGTTGTTTGTAGGTTTCATACATATTCCTGAGAGCTCCCTGATTTCAACTCCATATTGAATTCCCAGAGAAATTGTAATTCTTTGTTCTATCTTCATGTGACCTAGATTACAGTTTGGCTTACACATACGAATTATAAGACAATCAAACTCAAGGCAACTATTTAACAACATTATTCTAATATATCAAACAAAAAAAATATTATATAATATATTTTTTAAACCACTCAGATATTAAGGTATAAAACAAAACCAGTACGAAACTTAATCAAAGTTTCTTACAACATTGTATTCTATCTCGTTTCCACCTGGTTTCTTTTTAAATTTCACCTAACCGAAAAATAACTCAGAACCATAGTTGTCAGTTAAAGAAGTTTTCAAATAATATTTAAAATAATAATCAAATTTTGAAATCAAATAAAATAAAATATATTTAATTTTAAAAAAAAAAAAAAAAAAAATATATATATATATATATATATATATATATATATATATATATATATATATATATATATATATATATATATATATATATATATATATATATATATATATATATATATATATATATATATATATATATATATATATATATATATATATATATATATATATATATATATATATATATATATATTTGTGAAGGAACAAATCACGAAAAGGTCAGAGAAATTGGACAGGGATGCAGTGTTTACTAAAAGTTCCAAAATCACGAGACTACCAGCTTATTTGTCAGTTGAAATGATTAGGTAAGTTGTTAACAATTTGTGTAAATTGCGTCAAGAGAAAAATATAATTAAATATTTTTTATTTTTTTATTTTCGTATGGATTATATTTAAAAGAAAATTAATTTTCAAGTCAAAAGCAGTTTAGGCTTTTGGAATCATAGTATTTAATTTAATTAAAATTGAAATCAGTTTCCAAAGTTATTATTATTACTGCTACCACTACATTTTGTTTGATTTCAGTTAACTGTTTGTTGTAACTTAGTTTTATTCCTTTTTTTTTTTTTTTTTTTTTTTTTTTTTTAGATTTTTCTATAAAGAAAAAGAGAAGGTTAACGCAAAAATTTTGAAAGATGTAAAGTTTCCGATCATCTTAGATGTCTTTGATTTGTGTTCAGAAGAACTACAAAAGAAACTCATTCCATATAGAGAAAAGTATAAGGTTCGTGGATTGTATAATGTTTACATATTTCAAAATCGTTGGTACTTGTTGGGAATAATTAAATTGCTTGTTTATTATTATTATATTATTATTATTATTATTATTATTATTATTATTATTATTATAGAAGGGTTGCTTAATAAATTGAATGGTAAAAATAGAAGTATTGTAACCAACAAATTTTAAAGTTAAAAAAATATATATTTTTTAGGTAACCTTTCAAGTTTTTAATTTTGGGGTTATAAATTAGACTTAGATTTTAACCTTGATTGTTATTCTTAATGATCATAAATATTTTAAATTCACGTAAATCACTGTTGAGAATTCATTGTTTCTTGGGAATATGTAAATGGAAATAGAAGTTAGAAATAGCATATTTCAATAAAGTGTTCTTGTAATGCTTTTTCTTTGTTTTTTGAGATATTAATTTAAGTGATATTTTGGTTTATTTTTGAATTTTAAATACCTTGTGAAATGTTTTTCAAAATCTATACAAAATCCAGTAATTAAGTTGATTGGTTTCCCATTTACAACTAAGTAATTTTTATTATTATAATTTGGTGAACTTCTGTAAAAAAGTATTAGAAAATAATTTATCGAAAATTGATATAATTTTAATTGATAATAGTGTATTATCAATTAAAATCAAGTTAACCTCTCCCTCCCATTGTATTGAGTATTTTCACTATTAACTTTTTCGCCTTAACATATTTACATACGAAGTTTTATTTTAATATATTTTAAATACCAAAACTAGTTTGCTAAGAATTTAACAATTTTGTAAATAAAAATGCTTAAAATTTTATTATTAAATTGAAATATTAAGAGAACACAACCAGAAAAAAAATGAGTAAATCATTTGAAAAAACTTATAGTAACTTATATTTTAAATGAAATACTTTAACCCTTCAAGATGGCATTACAAACCATTACGCCTAGTCGAGGAAGGTAAAATGTGAAAATTTAAGACTTCAAAACCCCTAAAGAATCTCTTGTATTTCACATAGGTGAGATCCGTGTTATTGAAGTGTTTAATATTTTTAATGGTTGCGTATTTTAACCTTATTTCTTTTTATGCATCCTACTTAATAAATGTTTTTTTATTATTATTATTCTTATAGATAATGGATGATAGATTAGCCGAAGAAGAAAAGGATAAAAAAAGAGGGAAGTTTGTGGATAACAAGTCAAAGAAACTGGTTACTTTTCCTTATTCGTTTCCAGATGGTTAATATTTTTTCTTTCTCTTTTTTTTTCTCATTATTATTATTAGCATCATTACCGTTATCGGATATAAATTTTATTATAAGTATTATAGAATGGAAAAGTTCTTTGCCAAATCATTTAAACCTTAATTCCCTTTAGAATTTTTTTTCGATAAGTTTGTGTAGTTCATTTTAGTTCTTGTACAGTATAACTTTATTATTCTCTTGTATTTCTTATCTTCTGGGTTTTTACTATTTTTTTGTTTTTTTTTTGTTTTATATAAATTTGTAATGTACTCCCTTGGACCTAATTCTGTGCTCAATAATTGATTTTAAATATGTAATGAAAATGTTTTCAATATTATTATTATTATTATTATTTATGTAGAATAATAATTAGAATAAATGGAATCGTAAATAGTATAGTGAGAGAAAATGAGGATAAAAAACATTATTTTTGCTAGGTTTCTCATTATGATGATTTTTCCAGAGACTTTGTTTAGCAGATATTTCTTATTGATAAGGAGGAGTAGGGTCTTTAAGTATTGACTGAATAAAACTATAAATGAAGAGAAAGGAAGTAATGAGCAGATGACATTTTAACATGATTTGTAGCCGAATTGGAAATTAATTTTGGATATTCTTAAATTTGTCAAAATTATAATACGAATTTGCATAGAGATATTAAAGACTATTAGTTTGTGTTCTGTTGAGAGGCATATTTAGTGAAATAAATTTTTATAATTCATTAAATTATTTTGATATAGTTCTACAGAAAAGTCGGGGGAAATTTAATGGGTTGATCTGCTTCATTGAAACCATTTTGTATAAAATGTTCAGGAAAGAATTAGCTAGTTTGAAAAAGACAGTTGTTAGAACTACTTTATTTTTCTCCTAAAAGAAATGAAATGAAAGTGTTAGAGAAGAATGACCAAAGATAATATATTTAAAAAAGAAAGATTTATTAGTTTTTTTTTTATATACATGCTGAAAACGTGTTCTTAATAGGGTGGTGAATTTATTTTAGAAGTAAAGTAAAACAGAAAAGATAGTCCGAAATATATGATTAAATGAACACTAGGAAAAGGTTTTAGAAGTTTGACAATGTGGAATAATGTAATGATTTACTTTAGAATGAAGTTGAAAATAAATGAAAAGATGTAATTTTATGTATAGATAAAAACTTTAGGAAGAGGAGTATCATTAATTAATAATGATGGCAAAGTGAGGATGACAAAAGCTAAACTGATTTAAAGTTATAGGATGAGGAACTTTTCAAATGAAAATTTATAATTTTGACCAGCCAGTTATTATTATTATTATTAATTTTTAATTATTTATTATTATAGATTTAGGTAGCAGTAACAGCGGCTTTTATGAATTACAAGCAGTTCTTACTCATCAAGGACGATCCTCATCATCTGGTCATTATGTTGCCTGGGTAAGGTTTAAAGGAAATGAGTGGTTGAAATGTGATGATGATCAGATTACACCCGTTTCTGAGGAAGATATTCTTAAGTTATCTGGAGGAGGTAAGTTTTCATATTTCAGTAATGTAGATTCATGAAATATATCTTAACTATTAGATTTAGTTAACGATTTTATGTGTAATGTTAATAAAAATTTTGAAAGTATAAAGTAATATGCAATAGCCAAATTAATTTTAACTTTTTAACCTTGTTTAAATTTCGCATTTCACTTTGTTCATTCATAACTTCTTCAGCATTAGATAATAATGTTAATTTAAAAAGAAATGAAAAGGCTTTAAAATATCGGACTGTAAGAGGAATTTTGGGATTCAGTTTGGTTTACGTATGATGAGTGATTCCCCTGCCCTGGTTACAAACATAGGAGTATAATTTAAAAAAAAAAGTAAAGCAAAACTTGAAAAGTTATTGAAACAACATGAAATTATCATGTTTTCGATTTCTGTGACAACTAGATTTAAACATATACATCCATACACGGTCTTACCAAGCATGATACCACGCATGTCGTACATGGACTGTGCTTACTTTCTTTGTGAACTGCAAATTTTATAGGCTACGTATCGATATGCCAGTGAGAAATAATTCTGTATTAAAATTTTAAAAACATTAAAAAATTTTCAATAACAACATTGACCTTCATCGAATAAAACTGTAAAATGTAATTGTAAACCAAGAATTTTTTTTATATAAATTTGATTGGTTTGCTAACAATAACAATTACTACTGGTATAACGATTTTTTTTCATTAGATTTTAATAGACTATTTATAATATTGTATTAAAATTCTTTGAATAAAAATACAGATAAACAGCTTCGAGCATTTGAATATATAATCTTATTAAATATCGTAAGCACCACTTATTCATTCGAATATAATAATATCACTCATATTAATGAGATTTTATTTATCTCTATTTAGTAAGAAACTTATTTAGATTTCCTATTTGAATTTATTACAGTAGCGACACAAAAAAAAATATTTTGACTACTAAACGCGTTGGCATAAGAGAATAATAGACATGCGCTTATTCAACATAAGATCAGATAAGACTCGTCATCATGCCTTACATAAACCAGCAAATATTTTTTTTATTTAAAACCATAAATACGGTCAGATTTGGCCTGAATAGTCCGTTTGCAAGCCCAGTTTCATCGCTGGAATGACCATTTATTGGGAACTTTACATATTACTTTCTCGCCCAGAAAGGCGCTTTTTTTTTTTCTTCTCTTACAGCTGGGTCAGCATCCTCCTTCATTTTGTCTTCTATTTTGTAGAAACTACTCCTAAGACTCGCAAGTGTCGAAGGGAGTCCGTATCTTCTTAAAATCATCCAATTTCATTTTATCTTAAGATTTTGTCTAACCAATCCTCGCCATTTGCGTATTCAAATCAATTTATTAGCATCATCCACAGGTGCTTCTACCACCTCTATCTAGTCTCATCCAGTTTTCAGCTTTGTTCAGTAGGCATCAACAAACTATATTTATTGTTAAAATAGCCACCGCATCTATTTGTTACTCTTTCATGATGAGACATACAGTTCCCACTTCCCTG
This sequence comes from Armadillidium nasatum, assembly GCA_009176605.1. Lineage (NCBI taxonomy): Eukaryota > Metazoa > Arthropoda > Malacostraca > Isopoda > Armadillidiidae > Armadillidium > Armadillidium nasatum. The sequence goes on from SEYY01021768.1 coordinate 30,610, forward strand.
TCGTGATGTTGTATCCTATCAGAAATTCCCTTCATATTTCCTCTAGTAAAACCTATAAGATATTTAACAATTTTGACAAATTTTAGCAATTTTGGTTTACTTTCCTTCCAACACCACATTCAGTCTTTATTACTCTTTTCTTACCCCAGTCGAAATATTTACACATTTGTCCTCACTATTACTTTCCCTAACTTCAGAGAAGCAAATCATTTCACTCAGCCTCTGCCAATTCTCGTTTCAGCTCGCCAGATCATTAGCATATATAGGCTGTTGTGTGTCCATCAAAGTCCTTCACACTTTTTTTTTTATCATCATCATCATTACCATATTTACATCTGCTATTAACAAAATTTCTTAACTTTCTTCTCATATCAAATCTTCCTGTTTTCATAACCTATTCGTACAGTACATTTATAGACCTTATACATATCTCTGAGATTTCTTAATTTCCAATAAACTCTGTAATCCCTAAATAGGCCATGCCAATGTCTTTCTCTAAGCACTAGCTGATTGAAAAGCTTCCAAATCTACAGGAGCAAAAAAGTGCCTCCATACTTTATTCCCACGTCTTCTTTATTGCTATTCTTTAAGCACTCGTCGGTTAGCTCATACTTTGTTCCCTCCCCATCCTTAATGCTCTTCACTAACCAATAATCTTTTATTACTCTACTATGTACCCTTCATGATGTTAAATGTATTTTCTACAGAAACTTATTCCTATTTTTTATTTATACAATAGGAGCATAATGGTCAAGGATCATTTTCCTCATACTAGCACATATTAAAAATTTTTAATACTACTTCCCGTAGTTTCTCCTCTCATTCTATGTTAAGTTTAATATTTCATATTTTTCTATGGTTATAAAATCCCTTTCCATCTCCTTTCCCATTATTTTTTTCCCACTTCCTCGTATTCTCTTTATTGATCTCCACATCTGCATTCAGGATTTTTTTTTTAATATCTTCTGGCTTCACAAGTATCTATCTCCCCTTCATATGTAATACTATTCATTTTAATTCCGTTATTCGCTTTGCTAATCTGTATCTCTTTCTTGCATCCTGTGACATCTAAAATTTTCGCATATTCCTCTCGCATGAACATTATTCTCTTGTTTTCTCATAATGGTTGTTTTCCCATTTCATCATATTGTGCGCTTATTGTCTGCACCTTCTCAGTTCCATCCTAAATATTACATTTAGTGAATCAACATCTATATCCTCGTTCTCAATTTCTCGAAACTTCTCATTCGTTTTCACGTATAGGCTCCACTAATAACTAGTTTTTTATATATATATTTTCATCCTTCACTCTCGAATCTGCCATAACCAATTCATTTTCAGTCTATCGCAACTTGCAGTAACACCTCATAATTTTGTAACATTCATTTATACAAGAAAATAACATTCTATAAAAGATTTATGATCGAACACTCCATTATTGTTCTACCCTTGCATGTATAAAAAAAATACCTGGCTCAAAATATGTTCATAATCTTGCGTGTGTATATATATATATATATATATATATATATATATATATATATATATATATATATATATATATATATATATATATATATATATATATATATATATATAATATATATATATATATATATATATATATATATATATATATATATTTATTTTTTTTAAGGTGACTGGCATATAGCTTACATTCTTTTATACGGCCCTCGTGTTTTGAAGCTAGAAGAAAGTGAAGTTGGAGAGAAGGAAAAAGAACCTGTTGAAGAGAAAATGGAAGTAACGAATGAATGATTCTAATATAATAAAATATTTCTTTGATAGAGATTTATTTTTAAATACCACTATACATGATCTGTAGCAAGTAGATTTACCAATTCAGTTCTTTTGTTTACTGGTTTCATTTCTTAAATTTAAATTTCATCGAAATGTCATATTTAACACCGAGTAAAAACCGTTTGAAGATCTCTGATCTAAAAATGTAACAGAATTTCAGAAATTTAATAGTTTTAAATGACTATTGCAACTATTTTGAAACTCTTCGTACGTTTCCAGGGAAACTAGCCTCTGGAAATCAAGGGAAAACCTATTCCAAACTTTTATCTTAATAATAGTTAACTGGATAAGAAATAAGAAATCGTACATGCGAAAATTTTTATTTTTAAAAGTTGAATATATATATAGTCTCTGTTATAAATATTTTTCTATTTCCCTATGACGTAAAATACAATACAATATATATATATATATAAAGACGGAACATTTACGTAATTATATCTATTTAGCGAATCATCTTTTGAGTAAACGATTCATCTGAGTATTTTGAGAAGACATCGAAATATCTGCTTTATCGAGTTTCGTTTGGATGCGATCAATTATGGGAGTATGTTCTTCTATTTCGGTGCCTAAACCTTTTGCCAAATCTTTTAAACGGGAAAGTCCAGAAGACATGTTTTCTGAAATGAACAAATTATAACTGAATTATTCAGTTTAAAAGTATAAATTAATTTAGATACGTGGTTTTACAGTTACTTATATAAACTTCTCATTACTTTAACTTAATAAAAGCTTGAAATTAAGATATAAAATAAAATCTTTAATTCTACAGATATTTAAACAATCGGTAACCTGCCAAATTTGAAGTTTCACATTATTTTTTTCTATTCACATTAAAACTTGGAAAGAAAACCGGTAAGAGTGAATATTATTATGTATATCTATGAAATGAAAAGAATATGATTCATATTTCAACTCTACAATTTCAAACAAGTTAACATTCTGACCTTAGATCAAATTTTTTTAAAAAATATAATTGGTATTTTATATTCTAAAATTTAAGTAGTAATGGTTATAAACGGATTATACAAAAAAAATTAAAACAATTACCATTTCCCATTCCGTCAAATTTAAATTAGATATCTTAAATCTTATTTTCTATCCCAAAACGACTGGTTTAGTCGGATAATCGGGCAGCATCTTCCAATTATCTTTAATATTACGACACCTCTGTTCTTCTATTAAGGAAGGTTAGTATTGACGGGTGTCTATGTCTTAAGCAACTCTACCTCTTCGTGACCCTTTTCTCCCTTATTTATATCTTCCAAACTCTATTCATCGGATTCCGTTCCAGATGTTCTCGAAATCTCAATCTGTACTTGATTGTGTATATATTATTTGCTTCTCCCACTCTTTCATTTCTCATATCTTCTGGTTTTCTCCTTCATAGCCTTCATGTCAATTTGTACTCTAGATTTCAATTCAATACAACAGAATAGGTATAAAAACGTTATATCCATTTGTTGATCCCTTATTTCAGGATATAAAGCTTTTACTGTCATACCGTGATGTGTTATCCTCCAAAGATATCTATATCATTCAATATTTTCAACCTCCGTATTTATATCACTCAATATTTTCAAAGTTTTTGATTACGGCCACAATTAGTCTTTCCTACTCTTCTCTACTTGCAATTAAAAACTGCATTATTCACAGTTATACCCAATAATATCTCCCTTAACTTAGAGAGGCTACTCAGCTCCTATCTACGTTAGTTTCAGCCCATTCTCGTTCAGGCTCACCGGATTGTCAGCATACGCCAATAAATCTCCATTAAATTCAAGCACTTCCTTTTTTATTGGTATGATAATACACTACTTTGCTTAAATCTCTTCTTCCTAATACCAAACCATTCTGTTTTCATAGCCTGTTCTTACATACATTACATTTACAGATCTCATACATATTCGTGGGAGTTCTAATTTTCAGCCTATTCTATAATTCCAACTTTGTCTATGATTCAGTGCCCAAAGAAATATTATGGGATAGTTTATCTTCAAATCTCTAAAAACATCAAGCGCCATCCTATCATATTACTACGTAGTCTTTTACGTTACCTCCTACTTTGCTCACAGTACCTACGCTGCTCCTTATCAAGCTGTCTGTGACTCCACAACTACTCAACCTTTTTTTCCTAAGATTCCTTCACTTACCCTTGTTATATGATCTATTTAAGACAACATCCTTTTCTTTTATATATTGGGAGTATAATAGCTAAACTCCATCTTTCTGGAACTTTTCCCTAGCACCAGCAGACATCTAAAAATTTGCAAACTACCTATAATTTTTCCTCCTCTCCTTGTTCACTTATATTGTATTCAGTCATTCCTTGGTGTCTTCAATTTTCTCCTTTTCTTCTTTCCTCTTCCCATTTCTCTCTTATAAACTTCCCTGCCGGCCCTCCCTCTGCACCACTTTTTCTCATAGATTTTAAATATTTTTTTTTTTTGTGATTCTATGCATTTAAATTCTGAAGTCATTATTCTAACTTGATCACTTTTTATTTATCTAGCTTCTGAATTACTATTATTATTCAATTTCTTCATAGTTACTTTATATGTATTTTTCTAATATGCATATCTTTTCTTATTTCTAGGCATCTTTTAAATCCTGCTTCAATCTTTCCGCTAAGTCGTTAAGTTATTTTTAAATGTTAGGTTCTGCTTAAATTATTTTTTTTCCACTCATGTTCAATATCCTTGGGAAAAAATCACAATTTCATCAAGTGCAAGTACCAAAGTATAGGACACTTACAACACTGATTTGAGAAACACCTTCCTGAAAATGGAATGACTGGGAGAGAGGCGATGACAAGAGCCTTAAACAATTGATTGGAAAGAAAATTATAAATAATGGGAAATATCCTCAAAATCCTAAATTATATAGCCTCAAATAGACACAGCCTGTTCATATAAAGTCATTGACCCTCTAAAGGCCATAGGCAGTCCAAGTAGAATGTTACTCTCCTTTGATATTTGATTAATGTCATTCTAGAGAAGTAATGAATCGGATATTTATTTAAAGAGCAGAAGCCAGGTTGTGATGAAAAACAAATTCTAGAGCCTTCTAATTCGAAAAAAATAAAAAATCTCCGAGACCGCACTGTTCTCATTATTTTGCCAGTGATGTAAATTTTAAAAATATATGGTTATATTTTTATCCTGTTTAGGGATATATACAACATTGGAAATATAGGATAAAACGAGGCAATAAAAACTAAAAAAATTGAGTACGGTGAAGTACATATGTAGAAGCAACGAAAGAAAGCAGACTAGTTTTAAAATTTTGCTGACCTTCCAAGATTTCAGAATCAAAATATAGCGAAAGTTATTAAACAGTACTACAAATATATATATATATATATATATATATATATATATATATATATATATATATATATATATATATATATATATATATATATATATATATATATATATATATATATATATATATATATATATATATATATATATATATATATATATATATATATATATATATATATATATATATATATATATATATATATATTAGAAAACATGAAAAAAAAACGCAGAGAGCAAATGAACCTTGAGTAACAAGAATATGAATAGAAAGAAAGGAGGCGCCTCCATCAATAACCAATGATATAGAAGAATTTGAAAGGAAACTAGAGATGAGTAAGCAAAGAGTAGGAGGAAACCTGAAGAAAATGAGTTTAGTGAGTAATAACACATTCTACTGCGTCAAAAGTTTAAGGTATGTCAAGTGCCACCAAACATGACTCATCAAAAGTAGACGGTAGAATAAGATGGAAGGACACCATCAGATAACTAAGAAAAGACGAAACTAAATGAAACTTTTGATGATCAAGATACGAGAATTAAAAGATTTCAAAAAGAAAAAAAGAGAATACAAATGTTAGCCATACGGTGCAAGTACGAAGAACTAGAAATTGCCCTTACTCAGAATTGGGTGGATATGAGCAGGATACCAACTTTAAGGAAAAGATTTACGAATCGTAGAAAAATTGCGCTGAAAAAGGGGTTGAAATCAACAAAAGCTTGTGGAGATTTATCTGTCAGAGATACTTTCTAAAATCCAATAAATCAGGTCACGCGTGATCACAGGTAAAGGCATATGAACACCCATAAAGAAGAGATGACCAAATATTTTCATAACCACTATGAATAAGGATGCCAAAATGACTGGTATTTTATGCGGATTTTAGCTACTTATTGGTCACTTTTCTGGATAAAACGGAGTACGGATGATAAAATGACTGGTATTTTATTCGGATTTTAGCTACTTTGAAAATGTGAAGAAAGATTTACAAAAGTTATTAAATTAAAGATTTTTCTGGCAAAAGGATAGAAATATTTGTCTAGTGGTGAAGTTTTTAAATATATATATATATATATATATATATATATATATATATATATATATATATATATATATATATATATATATATATATATATATATATATATATATATATATATATATATATATATATATATATATATATATATATATATATATATATATATATATATATATATATCCAAAGATCGTTATCTAGCTGACTATTGACTTTCTGGGAATGTGCCATAAAATCGGACGAAAATGGAGAATTGTTTACATCCTCTTTCCAAGCCACGAATTCGCATGCCTGCATTTCAAATATTATATATATATATATATATATATATATATATATATATATATATATATATATATATATATATATATATATATATATATATATATATATATATATATATATATATATATATATATATATATATATATATATATATATCGTTAGTGAGTGAGTGAGTGAGCACCATACTCATTATAGGAAGGTTCACACCTACAATCAGTAGGCAATTTAGTCAGGGAGGATTGAATACGTTTTCCAAAAACAAACAATTATTGGTACAAAGAGAATCAAATCTGCTTCAACTCAAATCTTAGGATTCTTCTCAATGAGGAAATGTATTCGAAACTGTGTAGGAAGCAATTAAAAATAGTGTCTTGGTATGTCGGAAAGAAATGTTATGTTGCATGTGTTGGCTATGTGAAGGGTGCTGTCGAATATTAAAATTAGCGTAATAGCACATTTTGTCGTAAATTAAATTTTAGCAAGAAAATCTCTCACAAATGATTTTTATTGTGCTCATCCTGGTAGATGAGTTCTAAAGTGGATTTAAAAAATCTTCCTCAAAGCTGTTTCATCTACATATAGAAATTTATTATTATGCAGTTCGTCAATTTTTTATGACATTTTCTTCTCCATTCATCTTTCTACGTCCTTAATCTCCTCTTAACATTTCCTTCACTTTTCCAATCAGTTCTTACTTCTTTCCCTAATTAATGACCCCCTCAATCTCTCAACTTTCAATAACAACTCCTCATTTGTAAATATTTTTGCATCATTCAACCTCCCTTGGAGAACCCCACGTTGGTTGTCAATATGTGCAGATTTTTAATATGAAAATGTGTAACTATATATATATATATATATATATATATATATATATATATATATATATATATATATATATATATATATATATATATATATATATATATATATATATATATATATATATATATATATATATATATGGATGGGATGGAGGCAAGAATCGGTATCAGTATCGGCTAGTATCGATAAATTTTGAGGTATCTGGTATCATTATAAATACAAAAAAAAAATTCAGTATCGGTATCGGTAAAAAACTAAAAAATGACTGATACAAACTGATAATGATACCAAAATCATGCATTGAAAGAAAACTGTTAAGTCCCTTGACTGAAGTTTATGTCATATTTTAAATGTCTATTATAATTATTAACTATTCCTCCTTCTTCTACCCCCTCTAACTCATTTATGTTCAGAATTATAATTTCTTTTAAAGACGTCATTTCTGCTCTCTCTGAGCTTAATACTAAGAAGGCGAACAGTCCAGATGGTATCCCTCCTGTGGTTCTCAAAACTTGTGCTCCCGAGCTTGCACCCCGCCTTGGTAAATTAATTCGTCTATGTCTTTCTACATCAACTTTCCCTTCTTGCTGGAAACGTGCTCTCATTCAAGGGGATCCCTCAACCCTCTACCTACCGTCCCATTTCTTTAACCTCCTTTCTCTCTGAAGTTTTGAATGTATCCTTAACAGGAAGATTTGGAAACATCTCAATTCTTCTAATCGTATCTCTGATCGCCAATAAAGCTTCTTAAAAAAGCTCTACTGGTGATCTTTCCCTTCTCTCTGACTCTTGGTCCTCCGCTCTTCGGCATTTCAGTGAATCTTTTGCTGTCGCGCTGGACATAGCGAAAGCTTTCGATAGAGTCTGGCACAAAGCTTTGATATCCAAACTTCCCTCTTTCGGAATCTATCCTTCTCTCTAATTTTCTTTCTGGTCGTTCTATAGCAGCTGTTGTAGGGCCATCGTTCATCCTTTAAATCTATTAATAGTGGTGTTCCTCAAAGATGAGTTCTATTCCCAAACACTTTTTCTGCTTTTTATTAATGACATTTTTTCTATTACTTCATCTCATATCCACTCCTATGCCGATGACTGCACCCTTACTATTTTCAATTTGAAAGGCACCCCTCCCAACAGCAGTTAATAGACGACAGGAAAGTACCCTTAGAGCAACTGACCCCTAATCTAAGTCACATTTCAAATGGGACAGAGAAAACATGATCGTTTTAAATGCTGCTAAAACTCGAACTCCTCCACCTCTCTATTCGACACAATAATCTTCCACACAACTATGATATCTTCTCCAAAAACAAACAACTCAAACCTTCTTCCCTCCTTAATATTCTTGGTGTTTATTTTTCTCGTTATCTTTCTTGGAAAGATCACATTACTTCTCTTTCTAAACAAGCTTCTAAAAGGTTGGGTGTTCTGCAGCACCTTCAGAATTTCTTCACTCAACCCAAGATGCTCACTCTTTACAGGGATGTCGTTCCCCCCTGTATGGAGTACGCCTCACGCATCTGGGGTGATTCCACTCATACGACTATCCTTAAAAAGGTGGAGTCTAGTGTTTTTCGTCTTAACTCTGCTGCTCTCATTAATTCTCTCTAATCTCTTCTGTCCGTCGAATTGTGGCGTCACTCTCTCTATACTATAGCTATTACAATGGACATTGTTCTTCTGAGCTCTCTAGTCGCATACCTCCTCCATTGAGAAGGGCTCATGCAACACCTTTTTACACAGTCTCATATTTTCTCTGTCCAAGTCTCTGAACCCTGACTTAACCACTATGCTCAATCTTACATGTACTCTACTGGTAAAGTAGAGTACATTATAAATTCTCCCGCTCTTTCTAATTCACTTGACCCTTTAACTTTGAGACGTAACGTTGGTGCCTTGTTTCTTTTCTATAGGTACTACAGCGGCAATTGCTCTAGGGAACTCTCCACTCGTATACCTCCGCCTTTACGACTGCTTCGTAGCACAAGGGGCGCATTGTCTGCACATAAATTGTGTGGACATAGGCAACTCCAGACTTGTCCGCTGTGATGCCTCTTTTTTTCCATCCATATATGCTTTGTGGAATTCTCTCCCATCATCTGTGTTCCTGCCGAATTTAATCTCAATTAATTTAAGCCCCACGTCTGTGTTCACTTACGAAATTTGCGTTGGATGGGACTAGTAGAGTTTTTCTTCTTCTCTTCCTGAAATAACATCCCCTCCTTGAATAGGGCTCTGCCAGTGAGGTGGTAATTATATATATATATATATATATATATATATATATATATATATATATATATATATATATATATATATATATATATATATATATATATATATATATATATATATATATATATATATATATATATATATATATATCGTCGCTGTGAAATCAAACCGGCATATCTGCAAAAATTGAGTTTTTGAGTTTTTGGTGTCAAAAGATTCCTTTTTTTCCAGTCTATTATTATGTTGAACCAGCATATCGTATAGTTGAATAAAAATCCGTCAGATGGCGTTGGGCCGGTATGCATTTACATGTAAAAAGCCCATTTGCGTAAACTTTAAAGAGCTCAGGTGAAAAATATGAATTTTGCAGATATGTCGGTTTGATTTCACAGCGACGATATATATATATATATATATATATATATATATATATATATATATATATATATATATATATATATATATATATATATATATATATATATAATATATATATATATATATATATATATATATATATATATATATATATATATATATATATATATATATATATATATATATATATATATATATATATATATATATATATATATATATATATATATATATATATATATATATATATATATATATATATATATATATATATTAATCCAATTGCCTTTATAAATAGGAACGTAAACATCTGTATCCGCGGATGTTGAACATTAAAAATCCGCATCAGCAGATGTGAAAAAAAATAGAATCTGCATCCTCGGATATTAAAAATTTGACATCCGATACATCACTAATATATAACAAAATTATAATAATAATAACTAACAATAATAATAATAATAATAATAATAATAATAATAATAATAATAATAATAATAATAATAATAATAATAATAATATAATAATAATAATAATAATAATAATAATAATAATATTTATAAAAGGCATGAAGATAAATTTAAGTTCTTTCAAATGTAATTTTCTAAACATTATTTTACTTACCAGGGTGAGAGGTTTTGGTATGCTGGAGAGAACTTTGACTATGTTCTACAGCTGCTGATAAATTTTTGGAAAGTACAGGGACAGTTTTTTCTGAACAAGTTAATGAGGAAGGAGTTACTGGATTCAACTTTGAATCCTTATCTTCAGCTGGAGGGTTCTTAGGTGTTGACCACCACTGTTTCAAACTACTAAACACACTTTTAATTCCATTAATATTCTTTTGTGTATCTTTAAGTGTTGCGTTGATATCATCTAATCGATTTTCAGTATTTGTAAGCTGTTCCCTTTGTCGTGACAAATCCTGAAAAAAAAAATTTATTTTAAATTTTCAATAAACCTAACCTAGCCTAAACCAAACATATTATATAGCCTACCAAAAATTACATTTTAAAATTTCAAATATTCTGAAAGATAAAAATAATGAAGTTATAGGTATTTAACTTCACTTACCTGAGCTGTTTCAATTCCAATGTTTTCCGATTCAATCAACATCCCAAGACTCCTCTTTGATGAATCCAAAGTCTTTTGCTCTACCTAAAAATGAAAAAAAAAAACAAATTAAACTTTCATTAAATAAGTTTTCTCCATTAAGAGTCTAACTCACGTTTTTTCACCCTAACTATAAATTTTGCAGAAGAAATAATTTAACACAAAAAAAATTTTCTACAACAGGCTAGTGCAGGCTTCTGATCTGTCTCATCCTTCAAATTACTTGTAAGGAGGAGAGAGAAGGGGATCTGGAGGAAGGGGATCTGGAGGAAGGGGATCTGAAGGAAGAAGATCAAGAGGAAGAAGATTAGGAAGAGGAGGATTGGGAGGAAGAGGATTGGGGAGGAAGAGGATTGGGGAGGAAAAGGATTGGGGAGGAAGAGGAGGAGGGAGATTAAGGAAGAAGATCGAGGAGGAGGAAGAGGATTGGTGGGGGGGAGGAAAACCACCTTGGGAATATAATTCTCGACAGAAAAGGACAGAGAACATTACATAAACTAATAGCATGAAATGAATTGATAGAAAAAGATATGTCAAAAAGCTAAATGAAAAAGAAACCTTAAAGGTTAATAATAATAATAATAATAATAATAATAATAATGAAGAGAAAGTAAAATACTGAAAAAAGAAAAAGAGGAGAACAATGACAAGTGTTTCTATGAGAAGGACTCAGAATAAGTGATCAATGCTTATTGTAAATATGCTTAAGGTTATGTTTCTTCTTGGTTTACAGGCTTGTTCATCCCTTTGTACTTAAATAAATAATTTATTAATAAGGATATAGAGGAGTGTCATTGTTTTTATTAAGGACCTTGGAAAGATAGTGTGGAGAATCTGGATTTTTACACTGGCTTTACGATTCTTTTAT
>SEYY01021768.1:47500-57500 GCA_009176605.1 Armadillidium nasatum
ATATATATATATATATATATATATATATATATAGTTTAGAGCAACAATTACATAAGATAATGATACCTTTTTTCAATCCATTAATTATTCACATCCTTTGCATAAAACTATTTTTATATTATATTCGCTATGTATATATATATATATATAGAGTTTTTACCAAAGAATAGTAGTTATGGTTTAAAAAATAATTTAGTAATAGTATATATTTAACATAAAAAATAAAAAAAATCAATGTGATTTAATAAATTTGTTCTTATGGGCTTAAATTTTTACATACAGCACATAACATAATACAAGGATTTTTTTTTTATTATTATTAAATTTTAAGATTTAATTAAAGTATAAAATTTTCTATAAGAAAATTTTAGCTTTTTGGGCTTTACTTTTTTTTTTAAAGTATAAAATTTTCTATAAGAAAATTTTAGCTTTTTGGACTTTACTTTTCTTATGTACCAATCTTATAATATATACTGTATATACCTTCCCTTCCTTTTTTTTTTACCTTCTCACCCCCTGTTGAGGCGGCCACACTTCGCTAATAAAGCCTCCCGCCGCAGTCAGTCTCGTCCAGAGATCTTCCAAAGAAGTGATGCCCCAGAAGATTTTGGGGCGACAGTTGGAGGGACAGTCTAAAAGAAAGTGTTTTACGGTCTCCGGGGCCCTTTTGCATCTGGTACAAGTGGAAGATGTTGCCTGGTTTAGATTGAAATTGTGTTTGTAATGTTGTAAGTTTGGGTGGTGCCCGCATCTCAATCTTGCTAGTGAGATTTGTAAGTGTCTTGGGAGGTTGTTGGAGTCGGTGTTTATTTCGGGAGGGGCTTTGTTAAGGATGCTGTTTGGAGGTCTGTTGATCATATATGAATGTGTTAGTTGAGTGTGTATATGTTTGGTTGTTGTGGTATTGGGGGAGGAGGGGGTATGTGATTTAGGATCTGTTTGTAAAAGGCGCCGGTGGACGATGGAGGCTGTGTTAGTCTCTGTGGGGTAGGTTGTAGGAGAGTATTGTGACATGGGTGAGTGGGTAGACGTGTTTTTGCGTAAAATTGGGTGCCTATCATTTCGAGTATATATTAATATAATATATATATATATATATATTATATATATATATATATATATATATATATATATATATATATATATATATATATATATATATATATATATATATATATTATAATATATATATTATATATGAGATGAACAAGATGAACATCTACAGAATTCTTAAAACTAAATGTTTTATTTTATTGTAAATGTATTTTAAAAGATTTCATAATTTGAATATTATTTGGAAACTTCTTTAATTGACAACTATAGTTCTGAGGTATTTTTTGGTAATGGGAATTTTAAATAGGGACTGAGTGGAACCACCACTGAATATACAATTTTTAAGAATACATTAAATAAATATAGTATTAGTTTTGTTTCTGCCTTATTATCTGAGTAATTTAATACAGTATCTTAATTAATATTTTCTGATATATTAAAATAAATTGTTTGTTGCAATGAGTTTGATTGCCTTGCAATTCTTATGCATAAGGTAATCATAGTGGAAGCTGAGTCTTGATCTAGGTCACCTAAAAATATAAATCCAACATCTACCACTTCCCATATATATACTATATATATATATATATATATATATATATATATATATATATATATATATATATATATATATATATATATATATATATATATATATATATATATATATATATATATTATATTATATTTATTTATTTTTTTTTTTTTATATTATATATATTGATATTTTGAAATTTCAATTTTAATAATATTTAAAAATTTCGATAGTTTTAGTAATAATTTCCTTTGTATAGTGATAGGTTAACGATATTTTTATTGTTTTAATATTGTTTATAAGATATATTATATATTATATTTATATAATATTAATATTATATATATATATATATATATTATATATATATATATATATATATATATATATATATATATATATATATATATATATATATATATATATTATAAAACAGCAGTAGGCCTATATCCCACTGCAATATTCCATCCATATCAGTTAGGCCTGTATCACATGGCAAACTTCGGTTATTAAGATTATGATAAGTCTAAGTATACTAGAAAACTAAATAAATAAAATAATTAATAATAATATTATATAGGCATAAATCAATGAAAGCTAAATAATAATAATACAAATGTCAAAAAATTTTGCATTGATATATCGATCTAATTGTATATATTAATATATATATATATTATATATTAATATATATATATATATATATATATATATATATATATATATATATATATATATATATATATATATATATATATATATATATATATATATATATATATATATATATATAAAATGTTTCATATATACTTGTACATAATTATCAATACTTTTTATATAAGAATGGTACATGAGAAAAATCAAGCTCAAAAAATTAATTTTCAACAGAAAGAAAATATACTTTTAATATTACATTTTAATATCTTAAATTTTTTTAGAGAAATAGGTATTTAAACTTTTTCCATGCATTAAAATATAATTGTCAAACATCAATATTGATATTGACATATCAGTGCATTGATATTTAAAATAGAGGCCTCCCCTATACAAAAATATATATATTTTTATAATAAAATATTTTTGATTTTACCATATTTATTATACAATAGTGAAATCTTTAAATATTATTTAACACATTTCAATAAACTTTTATAATTTCAATAAATTAAAAATAAAATTTGTCTCAGACACAGTGGCAATTACCATTTTTTTAATTCAATAGTATTGTAATATTTAACTTCATTTCCCAATTTTTTTTCAGTCTAGATTAAAAAAAAAAATTACAGCAAATTTCTAGTTAATTAGAAAATGTTGAGGTAATAATTTGATATAGCACGAACCTCTCCTATTTTCACTATATTGAAAATATGAACTCAAAATATGTTTACATGCATTCTACACATACTTTTCTTTCTCGGTCGAGTAATATAAATACATAAAAACACGAAAAAAAAAACAAAAAATCATAAACAAAAATAGTATTTATGCTGCAAAAACGAAGGGACTGTCTGTTAAAACTGTCTTCTTTAAATATATCTGGCTACGAGCGTCTCCGTATGTTAAAAAAAAACGTCTCCGTTTTCTATGTCTTGAAAGAGAAATGGCAAACTAAAGAAGAGAAAATGGCAAACTAAAGTAAATATATATATAAAAAATACATTTTTATCACTTTCACATAAAACTAAAAACGAATTAAGTGTATTTTCCCATTTATTGCATTCATCATAAACATCTAATGTAAACAAAGCCATGTTCAACCTTACGCTTTTAATGCAATTATTGGCCGTTTTTATAGGCTAATATAGGCTACGCTTTATCTATTTTCCAGTGTGTGTGTGTGTACGTCCGTGTGCGTGTATGTGAGTTTTTTATTTTTAAGACGCGTTTAACAGCTCATGTTACGATTGTTTTATATAAAAAAAAAAATTCCTTTATTAGATTTTCTACTAATATATATATATATATATATATATATATATATATATATATATATATATATATATATATATATATATATATATATATATATATATATATATATATATTGTCACAATATTTTTTTATCACCGACATCATAATATCGATATATACAAACATCGATATTTCAAAACAATTTTTTTACATTTGTATTTTTATTATTATTATTATTATTTTATTTTATTTATTCTTATTATTTATTTATTTTTTTCTAACGTAATTAATTCGACTTATAACCTGAATGACGACCGAAGATTGCCGTGTGATACAGGCCTAACTGATAGATGGAACGTTGCCGTGGCATACAGGCCTACTGCCGTATGCACCATATATATATATATATATATATATATATATATATATATATATATATATATATATATATATATATATATATATATATATTAGTGTAATACGACAGTAGGCCTGTATGCCACGGCAACGTTCCATCTATCAGTTAGGCCTGTATCACACTGCAACGTTCCATCTATCAGTTAGGCCTGTATCACACGGCAATCTTCGGTCGTTCAGGTTATGATAAGTCGAATTAATTACGTTAGAAAAGTAAATAATAATAATAATTATAAAAATACTACTACTACTACTACTACTAATATTAATAATAATAATAAAAAATACTACTACTACTACTACTATACTAATAATAATATATAAAAATAATAACTAATAATAATAATAATATTATAATACTACTACTACTACTACTAATAATAATAATAATAATAATAATAATAATAATAATAACAATAATGATAATTAAAAAAAAAATAATAATAATAATAATAATAAAAATAGGCATAAATGAAATGAAAGCTAAATAATAATAATACGAATTTCAATAAATTTACATTGATATATTGATGTTTTGAAATATCAATATTTCCAAGTATCGAAGACTGTATTACAGTACATTGCAGAAAAAAATAACGGAACAGTCGAAGGACAAATATGGCAACCTGTTATTCAATTGATTTTGCTATTTTTATACAAACGAAGGCCAGTCGAAGAACAGTTGCTTCACCATTCGTAGTAAAAATATCAGTTTTTTCTTTTTTTTTAATAGTTTCTCTTTTTATAATTTATTTATATTACTCGACCGAGAAAGAAAAGTATGTGTAGAATGCATGTAAACATATTTTGAGTTCATATTTTCAATATAGTGAAAATAGGAGAGGTTCGTGTTATATCAAATTATTACCATCACACATTAAATATACAATGCAAAATATTGATGGCTGTAAACACATAAGTAATAAAATTTCATGCATGAAGTTATCCTAGAGCATTATTTGATGTATATATGGCTTAGTATGGGTTGAGGTTGAGGCAACGTAGAGTTCATATGGCTTAGTAATATCTCTTACTTTCAAATGTTTAAGAACATTTTCTTAAGAACAAACTATCTCATACTATTTTATATGAAAAAATAAATAAATAAATAAATATATAAACGTGTGAAAAGTTCACTAAAATATTTCCCGAATGACACCCAAGCTAACTTAGAAAGGTTATCTCATAAATACGCATTTGCATCACACTATGTACGTCACTGTGTTAACGCTTTCAAATTATACAAACTGAAAATTTAACACATAATTCAATAACAAACAAATCAAAATTAAGATTTCTGTACTCTGATCATGGTTCCTTCCAAAAATATTAAAAATCCTTCAATTACTGTAAATAATTCCATTATACAAAACTAAAACTCCTACGTCACCATAGTCTATGTACGTCACACATCAGGTGGTTTTTCATGATTCATTACATAGCATAAAACAGTAATAAATGACAATCAACAAGTGAGGATTTTGGGAAGGGTTGGGGATTTTTTTTTATATTTTTATTCATGAATCGAATTTTTAAAAAATTTTGATTTTTTTTATTTATTTGATTTTTTTAGTTACAAGTCTTTTTAAATAGTAAACTTGTTCTCCTAAGTAATAATTAATAAGTAAATATAATTAGTTAATTAGCTTAATTAAGTAGATTATTTAAATTATAATTCTTTTTAAAGTACAAGCTATTTTAATTTTTTTTTTATGAAAATGACGAAAATGAAACTTATAGAACCAATTCACTGTTTTTAAATTTTAAATTTAAAAAAACAAAAAACAAGTAAACTATATTATTTTTAAGAATATTTTATGGTTCTGTTCTGTTATTTAATTTTTATTATGATATTATTAATTTAAATATTAAAATAAAAAGAATATTTATTTTTAGAGTTGAAACTCACAGCATTTACGTTTTGAAGAAAATAAAACATTAATTTCTATAATTAGGAAATAAGTAAATAAACATAGTAAGAGCTTTGAACAGAATATTAAATGTAAGCAAAGTTTACCGTTGGAACAAGTTAACTAAAATAAACTTTTTTAAACTAAATGAAATTTGTGATTAATAAAGGCTGTTGCCAAACGGTCACGATCTTACTCGCACAGCTTGAAAAATAAATAAAAATAAATAAATAAATATTACTAAATAGAATAATCAAATTAAAAACACATTTCTATTGAAATTTTAAAATTAATAAACTTTATATAACTCACCCGCCTTTCACAGTAAATATCTAAAGCCAGTACTCAAAAGCAAAACAGTGTAGTACTTGTAAGTTTCAATAATTTAGCAAAATATATCATTGGACTTTGATTAATTTATTCCTCCACCTCGATAAAATGCTTAAATTTATATTAATTTTAATTCATTTTTTTTTTTAAGTTCCATTATGATATTCTGAACTTAAAAAATATGAAGACAGTGACGTTATTTAAAAAATAAATAAATGAAAAAAAACAATCATGATTTTGTAAAAAAAAAATTCAACTGATTTATATAATTTGATTTTTATTATGTCAACCCTGGTTTTAAAAAACATAATATTGAATAGTCGAGTTGGTCGATTTGACGACTGACGCATTTTGGTCAAGATGAATATGGTATCCGCTTGTTTGCAGTCTGAGTTTCCATTCCTCAATAAATGATTAGGATAATTTCTGCAAACATCAAATGTCTGACTCCGTCGTAAGCTGTTATTTATATAGTTCAATGCATAATTTATACCGCTTCGAATACAAGTGAAAATTAAAGTGAACTAGGAACTGTGTAAATTATTCGACCCTTTTTTATATATTTGTGGTGAAGTAACATTTAAGAATCAGGTCCCTGCTTTAATTTACTCCGTTGATTAAAAAAAATGTTACGAGGCTACTTGACAAAATAGAGTTGAACTTACGGCCAATATTCAATTATTGGGGTAATAAAAACCTTATTATAGTAAAAATCTTAAGTCAGAACTTAAAAATGGTTGTTTTAATTAATTGCACATAATGATAGAATTAAATTTAAACACTATCAGCAAGATTAGTTCCCTCGACTTTCAGAAAATTAAAACTATTTTTAAGATTTCAAAGAAACGTCTGGTTCAATGGACCTCGGTTGCAACATGCAGTGGTTCGACCCCAGGGGTGCATGGCAATACTTGTCTTCTCGCAATTAGTTACTAACAGAGGTGGGCACACGCAATTTTTCATTAGTCCACAATTTTCTTTTTCTGCTTCGCCAGTCCGCTATTGCAATTCAGCTATCGCAATTACGCAAATAAAATTTTAAAGAAATTCGATCGCATCAAAAATCGTAAAGAAATTCGATCGCATCAAAAATCGTTCTATGTAAATCAATAGTTAGGACTTTATATATATATATATATATATATATATATATATATATATATATATATATATATATATATATATATATATATATATATATATATATATATATATATATATATATATATATATATATATATATATATATATATATATATATATATATATACTGCAAAAATTGTCCTAACAAATCGTTGGGACAAGTGGCAAAAATGTCACAACATATTTTTTTCCAGTTATTTTCTTATTCAGAAGAGCAGTGTCCGTTGTAATATCGATAATATAAAGAGAGTGACGCAACTATTCGACGGGCAGAAAGAGACTGGAGAGAATTAGTGAGAGCAGGAGAGCTGATAAGGCGAAAAGTCCTAGACATCACCTTTTCTAGGAGAGCTATATGAGTGGAACCACTCAAGGGGCGTGAGGCGTACTCCATACAGGAGCAAGCAACTGAGGTGGAGAGAAGAAATGCTGTAGGTGCCTCAGAACACCCAACCTCTTAAAAGCTTGTTTAGAAAGAGAAATAATGTGATCTTTCCAAGAAAGATCAAGAAAAAAAGAAACAGCAAGAATATTGAAGGAAGGAGGTTTGAGTTGCGTTTTCGAAGAAGATATCATAGATGTCTGGAAGATTGTGTCGAGTAGAGAGATGGAGGAATTGAGTTCTTGAGGCATTGAAAACGACCATGTTTTCTCTGCCTAAATTTGAAATGCGATAGATTAGAGGTTAGTTGCACTCCAAGGCCACCTTTCTTGCGTCTATTAACTGTTGTTGGGAGAGGTGCCTTTCAAAATAAAAAGAGTAATAAAAGGTGGAGTCATCAGCATAGAAGTGGATAGGAGATGAAGTAATAGAGAGAAGGTCATTAATGAAAAGCAGAAAAAGCGCTGGGGATAGAACAGATCCTTGAGGAACACCATTATTAATAGATTTATAGGATGAACGGTGGCCGTCTACAACAGATAGAAGGACCGGAAAGGAAATCAGAGAGAAGGCCACGGATAGGATAGATTCCAAAAGAGAGAAGTTTGGAAATCAAAGTTTTGTGCCAGACTCTATCGAAAGCTTTCGATATGTTCAGCGCGACAACAAAAGATTCACTGAAATGCCGAAGAGCGGAAGACCAAGAGTCAGAGAGAAGGGAAAGAAGATCACCAGTAGAGCGTTTCTTACAAAATGTCATACTGGAGATCAGAGATAAGATTAGAAGAATTGAGATGTTTCCAAATCTTCCTGTTAAGGATAGATTCGAAAACTTTAGAAAGAAAGGAGGTTAAAAAAATTGGACGGTAGTTAGAGGGTTAAGAGGGGTCCGCTTTCTTCAGCATACGCTGAATAAGGACACGTTTCCAGCATGAAGGGAAGGTTGAAGCAAAAAGACAGACGAAATAATTTACCAATTAAGGGTGCAAGCTCGGAAGCACAAGTTTTTGAGAACCACAGGAGGGATACCATCAGAACCATACGCCTTCTTGGTGTTAAGCTCAGAGAGAGCAGAAATGACGTCTTTAGAAGAAATTACAATTTTAGGCATAAATGAGTTGGAGGGGGTTGAAGGAATAGGAACAGCTACGGAATCGTTTAAAGTCGAATTGGAGTCAAAAGTTTGAGCGAATAGTTCAGCTTTAAAGGAAGGCAAAACGGCAGTTGAACCGTCAGAAGATACTAGAGAAGGGAAAGAGGAAGAAGCAAAGTTAGAGTTGACATTTTTTTTTTTGCAAAATGCCAGAAAGGGCGAGAGGAAGAGGAACCGGAAAGATTATTTCATTTGAGGCGGAGTAAAGTTTTTGGTATCTCAAAGAAGAGATTTTGCACGATTCCGGGATGGAATATAAGTTGCGTGAGTTTCTGAAGTTTGAAAACGACGGATATATATATATATATATATATATATATATATATATATATATATATATATATATATATATATATATATATATATATATATATATATATATATATATATATATATATATATATATATATATATATATATATATATATATATATATATATATATATATATATATATATATATATATATATATATATATATATATATATATATATATATATATATATATATATATATATATATATATATATATATATATATATATCAGGGATGGAGCGATACCAAAATTTTTACCGATACCGATACCTAAAAATTACCAGATACCGATACCGATACCGGTATCGGAAAATATGCCGATACTACTACCGATACTACCGATACCGATACTTTACTCTTATCCAAAAATTTTGCCGATACCGATACCGATAAAAAGGTCGATACCGATACCGGTATCGGAAAATATGCCGATACTGCGATACTACGATACCGATACCGATACCGATACTTCACTCCATCCCTAATATATATATATATATATATATATATATATATATATATATATATATATATATATATATATATATATATATATATATATATATATATATATATATATATATATATATATATATATATATATATATATATATACAAAGAGTTCGCTTTCAATAATAGACTGAGTAGAAAAGATATTGTCAGACAACGCACGAATTATTAAGATATACAATGATTTGTGCAAAAATAACAATCTTACCTTAACTAACTTACCCTAGCATATATATATATATATATATATATATATATATATATATATATATATATATATATATATATATATATATATATATATATATATATATATATATATATATATATATATATATATA
>SEYY01021768.1:67500-94787 GCA_009176605.1 Armadillidium nasatum
ATGCACCTTAGTTCCTTTGAAAACAAACGTTTACGACCACCAACTGATGAGCTTATTTGAGATTCTGATGATGCTTCTACAGTTTCTTCATCTTCAAACTACCAATAGAATAAAATTAATTAAATCCCTTTCTATTGATAATTCTTGCGTTGAATTAAAATTCTGTTCATTAAGTACTAAATAATATTTACTTATTCTGCTTTTGGGCATTTGTCTACCTTACTTTTATGAATTATATAGGTACTCATTACTATAACTTTAAATTGCTTTAATATACTTCTAAAAATTCATAAAAAAAAATCAAAATAAAAAAATAGAAGAAAAGTTTACCTGATCAAAACTGTCATCTGCAGTAGCCATTACACCTTTTTTAACTAAAAAAATGCTATAAATATATCTTTACAGAAATTACAATCAAATGTCCTTTGTCCTTACAAATTAAATTTTTTTTTAAATACTAGTATTCCTGAAACAAAAAATTCCTATATTCAAAAATATAAAACAATGAAATACAATGAATATAGGGTACTGTATATTCTATATTTGCAGCTCCCAATTACAGGTAAAATTCCCAATTTTTTAAGACCATAATCTGGAAAATGTATACAAACTAAGATTAAAAAGAAACAAACCAAGGGAGTAGAAAGATTATTTTATCTCTACTACAAATATCTTACTGACTCTCAGTATAATCATTTGCTAATCTTCCATGACAAAAACTTAATACTCTTAGTCTACAGTTAGCAAAATAGTGTGTTTCTAATACTACTGTAATGAAAACTGCATTTTAAGAACTATATACAGTGAATAGTAAATTATTGAAAGTAATCTAAAATATAATTAAAAAGATATTTGAATACATATTTATACAACAACTCATAGGATTAGCATCCAAAAACCTGCATGTTTTAAATTTTTACTAGGAGATACTGACCCAAATAAGTCAGCGGGTCCCTATAGTGTATATGGTAGAATTCTAAAGGAGAATAGCAGTATTGCAAAGGCATTGTATTTGATTTTTAAACAATCTATTGCTTTTGAAGATATACCTGAGGACTGGAAAACGGCATATGTGGTTTCCATTTATAAGAAAGGTACCTAGTAAAGTAGATCTAAGAAACTATAGACCAGTTAGTTTAACATCTCTGATTGTAAAAGTTTTGGAAAAGTTGCTGAAAAGTCATATAGAGAAACATTTGGATGATAAGATACTGCTTAACTCCCAGCATGGTTTTAGAAAGAATAGATCATGTCAGACTAACCTTCTAGAATTTTTGGAATATATTATTGAATGTATAGACAGGGGTGATCCAGTTGATGTTATATATTCAGACTTTTGCAAAGCTTTTGATAAGGTACCCAATGTAAGGCTGATTTAAAAGTTGTCACACTGTGGTATAGGTGGAGTGGTGCACAACTGGATTAAAGTGGTTGAGAATAGAAGGCAGTGTGTGCTACTGAATGGAAATAGGTCATTATGGGAAAC
The DNA here is from genome assembly GCA_009176605.1 of Armadillidium nasatum. Taxonomy (NCBI): domain Eukaryota; kingdom Metazoa; phylum Arthropoda; class Malacostraca; order Isopoda; family Armadillidiidae; genus Armadillidium; species Armadillidium nasatum. Next base: position 68,987 of record SEYY01021768.1, read on the forward strand.
GGTGAAGAGTGGGGTCCCACAGGGTCCTGTACTGAGACCACTATTGTTCCTCATATATATATATATATATATATATATATATATATATATATATATATATATATATATATATATATATATATATATATATATATATATATATATATATATTTAGACTATGAACTGACCGGGGGCCCAGACCCAGCAAACCCCAGCAAAAAATCAGGGAACACCAGGGATTGCCTGCCAGGGTTAAAAAGGCAAATTATACTTGAGGGGACAGTCCAATTTAAAAAAAAAAAAAAATTTAATTTTCAGCTGATTCTCTTGAAATTTTCAATGTATATAGCTTTTTTCCCAGTGAAAAAGTCCATTTCTAGCGTTTTTCTGAGTATAACTGTGAAAAAGTTTTTTTTGGAAATTTGACCCTTTTTCAAATGAATGGTGGGGCCAAACCACTTTTCGGAATGACCTGAAATTTGGACTGTATATTCAGAATTCTGTAGGCTACTAACACTTTTCACAGACTTTTGTTCCTAGAGTTATAAAAAAAATGTTATAAGCCCAAAACTGACTAACTATTGAAAAATTTAAAAAAAAAAGGGCACATTTGTATTTCAGTTGGTACCCTAACTTTTGAGTTTCGATATATCGATAGACCGGTATGGAATGATATATCGATATATATCGATATATCATTCAATATTGGTCTAGCGGTATATGGAAACACAAAAGTTAGGTTAGCAACTGAAATACAAATGTGCGTTACTTTTTTTTTTCGTTTTTTAGTAAAACCTAACCTAACCTAACCTAACCTAACCTAACCTAACCTAACCTAACCTAACCTAACCTAACCTAACCTAACCTAACCTAACCTAACCTAACCTAACCTAAACCTAACCTCGTAACGGCCATCAATTTGACCTAACCTGTATTTACACCTACGGTCAGCAAGTTGGCCTAACCTAGACTAAGACCTAAGCCAGGCAAGTTCGCCTAACCTTCTCTTAAGCCTAAGGCCAAGCAAGTTGACATAACCTGGAAAAAAGGCTTTGTTGAAGCAAAATCGATATTAGTAAATCTAACCTATTGAAAATTTGAAATATCCTTTAAAATTTGCTTAAATAAATCTTCGTTATTTTTGTGTCTTTGCCTCCAAATAAATTCGCATATATATGAGTCCACCATACCTCTTCGAGTCCCACGATGGCGTTTATTTCGGACTTTCAATACCTGCCAAGTAGCTTCTATTTTTTGGGTATGTGCCGAAGTTTGAGGATCTACGAAATTTTTCGAATGATTCACAGTTAAATATTATGTTGTTGGAAAAAATGTATAGCACTCTTTTCATCTTTGATGTTGCTATAAAGTTCAAATAGATCAATCATAACTGAAATTATAACCAAAATTAAAATTAAAAATTAACTTTAAGTTTAACACTTAATCTAGACGTAGCCAACTCCGTTTAGGTTACACGAAATGTATAATTCTACGAGTGTTAATGAAACTCCAATATAATTAACTTTAAAAACTCTTTCTAATACACTTGATTGAAACACTCTTTTAAACTAAAAATTATTAAAATCTTTAAAAAAATACAATTAAATTTGAATAAACGCAAAAGACATCAATACACATGTAATGAGATGATTACAACTGAATAAGAAATGTATCGATAATAGCATATATTTACGATTTATATCGTCAATCAATATATCGAAGAAACAATTTATATCAACAATCGATATATCGAAGAACCACCTGAACTACAATTGACCCAAAAAAAAAAAAAAAAATCACCTTTTGGGACATTTTAAAAAAAAAAAAAAAAAAAACAAAACTAGAAATATAACATTTCATATTTTGGTGGGTGTATAGAGGAGGGATGGGGCTACAAATTCCTCTCTATACTTTATTCGATGCGATTTGTTGGTTTCGAGATATAGCCTATCAAAAAAGGTCCATTTTTGACCAAATTTCAAAAATCCCCAGTTTGAGAGGCTAAATCTCGCTCCAAACAAATAGCATTTAAAAATGCACTAAATATAAGTTGTAGCCCTGTCCCTCCTCTAAACAATATCCAAAAATAAAAAAATTAGTAGGTAGCTTTTTTTTCTTAAGTAATTTTTTTCTCCAGAAGAGTACAATTTTTGCAAAAAAAAAATTTCAAGTGCTCATAACTTTTTTCCTAGATACATGATATCAAAAATCTGTTCTCACTAATGCAAGAAATTGGGTTAAGATTATTCAGTTAAATTTTCAGCTCATGTGGACCAGTGGTTTGATTCCACTATTCATTTTTTTTTTCCAATTTTGGGTTCAAATAACTTTCAAACCGTTACAGGCTTAAAAATACTCAAAATCAACTCAGAACTTAGGGAAAAAAATGCTGAAAATTTCAGCTCAATCAGTCAATAAAAAAAAAAATTTTCTAACAAAATATAAAATTAAGATTTTTTTCTTGTTTTTTCAATATTTGCTTTTCCTTTTCTGTTTCTTTTGACCACTCCTTTTCTGCTAGTGAATGTTCATCTGTGTTTTGATTTTTGATGCCCCCAAAATATTATATATTTGAAAAATTTTTACTTTGGGCACCCGGAGATCCTCTTCTAATTTCCTGACTGCAGATGTTACATTTAGCTATTTCAAGCCTATCCTGAAACATTGTAAAGTACACCCATACTGCTGAAGCTGATCTTTTAGCCATATTGACTGAAAGTATAAACAAAATCATAATTTTGAAATAATGTAGCTAAATGATACAAGTTTGATACATAGCAATAAAATAATATGTATAAATACAGGTTATATTGATAATTTTATATCTTACATTTTTTCAAACATTCCTAGGTAAACCTTTTGAATCACTATTGTGAATCAGAAAAAAAATTTTTTAAAAAGTTTTTGCACTTTTTTTTAAAACTTTTTTTGTTACAAAATCTGTAATTTTCTGACATTTTTTTTGGAGAAAATGATTGTAATCATTAATTTAAGTTAATGTTGGCTATTCTACTCCTTCCTTATAATTAAGTAAACCTTAATTAAATTAATATCTAATTTTCTTAACCTAAAATTTTAAAGTGCTTTTGACCTCTTTAAAAATTTTAGGTAATCCCAGCCCCAGTTAGTCCCAAATTTAGACAAAAGTCTTAAATGTAATATTTCTAATCCTGCAGGTGATACCAAAGTGATCACCTCAGTAAGGAGTAATGATGGATATATAAAGCTTGAAGGTCATCTAGATAAACTTCTTGGATGGGTAGATAAGTGGCAAATGAATTTGAATAGTAAAAAATGCAAAGTTCTTCATGTAGGTTACTCAAATGAAAGATTTATGATATGAAATGGGATTGGCTTGAGACTGTTGACCAAGAAAAAGATTTAGGTGTGATTATTAGCAGTAATCTGAAAGTGGGTGATTAGTGTTTGGAAGCAAGGAATAGAGCTAATAAGATGTTAGGTATAATAAATCGCAATTGTAGTTTACAAGAGCAAAGAGGTTATAAGCAAGCTATATAATAGCTAGATGTTAGGCCAGCATTAGAATATTGTACACAAGTTTGGGCTCCATATTCAAGAAAGGACATAGATATTCTGGAGGGTACAATATCGAGCAACAAGGATGATTTCTGGTTGAGAGAGTTATGAGGAGAGGTTGAAGGAGCTGGGAATGTTCTAGTTGAAAGGAGATTTCTCAGAGGGATATGATACAAGTTTACAAAATAATTGCATCTGACAGTAATACAGAGATTGAAAAATACTTTATAGTAGACAATGGAAAGAGAAATTAGAGGACATAAGAAAATTAAAAAGAAGTCATGTCATCTTGATCTAAGAAAATACTCTTTCAGTAGTAGGGTTGATAATTTTTGGAATAGCTTGCCACAGGAGATTTCTGACTATGATTCTCTTGCAGCATTTAAGAGGGGACTAGATAGATATACGGATGGTTTAGGTATCATATAGTATAGCTAAACTAAGCCAAACTGGCAGGTATGAATTTTTAGACTAGCTTGTGACTAAGCCTATGAATTTTAGACCAGCTTGTGACTAAGCCTAACTGGCAGTTTTGCAGTTGGTGTTGGTTCATTGCATGTGTAATTATTAAATAGTTAGTACTAAATATATGTAGGGGCTTTGTTTTATTTTTATCTTACTTTGCATGAATGAACTGATAACTACGGATAGGACAGGCCTAGTCATTGTTGCATGTAATAATGTTAGCATTGCTATTATTTATATTGACTGGAACAGTCTCAATAGGCCTGTGTGGCTTCTAACTGTCTCTGTTTTTCTAATGTTCTAATGTTCCAGGAGAAATCATGACACCCACTTAATATTAATTAACCACTATGTCTAAGATTTTGATGAAAATTTGAATATAGGGTTATTCCATGTTTCGAACTCATTTTCTGAAATGTTTAGTTTTCTATGATGAATTCTTTTCAAATTATGAGGGGTTAAAGTTTGGGGGATTTGTCCCTACCCATTCACTTTGAAAGCTTATAACTTTGATGTTGTTGAACATAACACCATATACAAATATTTTATAAATCTGTATAAAGAGCTGCATCTAGTAGTACTAATTTCAATGATCTAGTTTTATGGTAAAATAACTGACAGCTATTAATATTTTTCATCTCTTCCCCCACAATCTTGGAAGTTGAAAGGTCTAATTTTTATTTTTGGTTTATAAACTACCAACATACTTTGAAACAATTTAAGAAATAAAAATAGAGGGTGCAAGACAAGATTTATAAAAAAAAAAAAAATACAAAAATTCAACATTTTCAAAATTGTATTAAATTATGGCATATGCTTAAATGATGTTAAGCACAGCACTTGAAGTATATACAAAGTTTACAATATATTGTAGACTGGTATATATGTGTGTGTGTGTTTATCGTAAAAACAGGGTAAAACCAAATGTTCAAAAAATTTTGACTTTTTAAAGGCGTAAAATATCGAGATTATATAATATAACTATACATATCCTTTTTTTTTTTAAGGAATATGAACCTTTCTGAATATTTTAATATAAAAACGTCTATGGAAATACAAAAATTATTTAAAAAATTGCAAGGTGACAAAAATGAAATGGGTAAGACTAACCAATTAATATTTAAAAATAGCTATTCCATAGTGCATTTTATTAACATATTATGGATAAGAATAGTATTATCGATTATCTAGAAATACTTAATTTAAATAAAAAAATGTTTTCAACATGTGTTGGATGTGTGTATAAAATAGCAACATTTGTATAAATTTTATGCAAATTTTTCAGCACATTCCCTTTGTCAAAATAACTTGATAATTGATCTGCAGAGAGCACAATCACCATATTTATTTTGTTATACTTTAAATTTTCACGAGTGCCCCAAAAAAAAGTTCAAATTACTGTGAACACATCACTTGAACAGCAAAAAGATGTTTGGATAAAAAAAAAAAGAAAAAAAAAAAAAAAAAAAAAAAACCTGTAGAAGTTGTACGTTTCCGCAAGATTTTTTTTTTTTTTTTTTTTTTTTTTTTATTTATTTAGAACTTTTTTTTGTATATCCAACCATTTTGATGTACAAACAAATTTTTTAAAAATTTCCTGTGCACATTATGAAAATAGAATTGGTAAGAAATGGTAAGACGCGGGGACCGAATTTTTTTCCTACTCAGCCTAACCTTTGGCCTAACTACAAAAACGAATTTTTTTTTTATCGTTAATCAACGAACGACAAATGATTTTGTAAGAAAAAAGAAAAAAAAACATTTAAACACAAAAAAAAAAACTGATAAAAATAATTATTTTTTCAATATGAGGTCAAAGATCCTCTGCCGAAAGAGTATACTAGGGATGCCGAAGAAGTTTCGATAAATAAACCGATATAAATATTTTTTTACGAAAATATCTAAAATATATTGATAATATTTTCAAAACCATAGTTAAAGTCTATGGCAAGGTGATCACCCGTTCCGATTTTATCAGGGCCGTCCCGATATTTTAAGCCGTGTACCGATTTTTTTAGAGGGAAAATAGGGACGAATAATAGTATTTTATCCAACTTTTGTTTAAATTAGATAACAAAAATGTATTTTTTTTTTTTGTAGAATGTCCTTAACTAATAAACCGTATGACTTGTTTTTGAAAACAACAATTGTATTTCTTCTTTATATTAAAAATAAACTTCTTTATGCATCCCTTAAAACCGAGAAGGGTATTTTTCAGGGGGGACAATGTTCAGAAGCGTCCCGATTCTTGGTCAGAAAAATATTGTCACCTTAGTATACACCGTGCTATTACAAGAGAAACTGTTCTTTGACTATTTTGACCAGGTTGCTTTTTATATTTATATATATATTATATATATATATATATATATATATATATATATATATATATATTATATATATATATATATATATATATAATATATATATATATATATATATATATATATATATATATATATATATATATATATATATATATATATATATATATTAGCAAATCAAATTTCTGCTTACTCACCAACCACAAAAAATTTAAATGTACTGTATTTCTAGCTACCATATTCGATCAATTATGGTAGTTTTTGGTTTTATGGATTTATCTTAAAGTCTATGGATCTATCACTTCTGGCAATTTCTAGACTATGTTCCACTGTCGATTCTTTAAAGGATTTTGAAGATTGCTAAAGCGAAGTGTTCCACGATCTTTAAAAGAATCTTGACCGTGCTTTTGTCTATCCTAAATTTTTATACTATTTAAACTTCAAAATAGAGTTAAATTCTTCCTCTTCTCGTTTCTTGAAATAATCATTTTATGCTATTTCTACATTTTACCACTGCCAATGGCTTTTATAATATATATTATATATATATATATATATATATATATATTATATATATATATATATATATATATATATATAATATATATTATATATATATATATATATATATATATATATATATATATATATATATATATATATATATTATATTATATGAATTTATTACATGATTATATTGTACTTTTAATATATTTTATAAGCATTTAGCTTTCAACATCATAACTTAAATAGCATGGTGAAAGGTTCACCATATTTCAATTTTTACTCCTTAATCTAGTCTTACCAAGACTCGTACTCTTCAATGGCTTTCTCAAAAAAATATGAATAGCTTATTTTTCATGGTTTTTATATTCCTTACTTTTGATATGATGAATTCAAATAAACAACATCAAATGATTTTTTCAAAAGGTGTAACAAGAAAGGTCATTTAGTATGGAAGCTCGAGTGGTGACTTTCTTTTCTCTGCTATACGGCGTTTCGGTGAATCCATTGCTGTGGCTTCGATCAGACATATCAAAAGTTTCGATAGAGCTTGACACAAAGCTTTGATTTCTAAATTTCATCTTTCTGATATCCTTACAGTTGTTCTTAACAACTGTTGTAGACAGCCACAGTTCTTCCTTTAAATCTATTCTTCGCGGATGTCTTATCCCAAACTTTTTCTACTTTTCATTATGGATGTTTCTATTACTTCATCACCTATCCACTCCTGGCGATGACTCTACTCTTCATTAATCCTTTCAGTTTGAAAGGCGCCCAACCCAACTTCAGTTAACTGATGCAAGAAGAGTGGCCTTGGAGCAATTAACCTTTTGTCTTTCTCGTATTTCAGATTTTGGCAAAGAAAACATGGTCGCTTTCAATATCTCAAAAACTCAATTTCTCCGTCTTTCTACTGGACAACCTTCCACACAATTAGGACATCTTCGAAAACACAACTCGAATTTTCGTCTATCCTTCACATTATCGGTTTTTTTTCTTGATCTTTCATGGAAGGATCCCATTACTTCTCTTTCTAAACAAGCTTCTAAGAAGTTGGGTGTTCAGGCGCCTTCAGAACTACTTCACGTCACACCAGTTGCTTACTCTTTATACAACTGTTCCCCCCCTGTATGGAGTATGTCTCACACATCTAGGATGGTTCCACTCATATGGCCCTCCTGCAAAAGGTGGGGTATAGGTCTAGGACATTTCGTGTTTGCAACTCTTTCTCTCTCCACTCTTCTTTGTCCGCCGAATTGTTACGTTACTCTCTATACTATCGCTACTACAATGGGCACTGCCCTTTTCAACTATCTAGTCGCTTACCTCCTCCACTGAGAAGGGCATGTGCGACACCTTCCAACACAAGTCTCATCATTTCTGTGTTCAACTCTCTGACTCGATTTAACCTCTATGCTCAATCTTTCATATACTCTACTACTAGTCTGGAACACATTACCGTTATCTATTTTTAAAGTTTCCTTCGACTTGCACACTTTCAAGCGTCGTATCGGGACATGTCGGCCATTAACATACCACGACTCCGACATTCAAACAACTCTGGTGGAAATTGGTAGGTCTCTGACCTTTGCTCACCAGAAAAAAAAATTATATATATATATATATATATATATATATATATATATATATATATATATATATATATATATATATATATATATATATATATATATATATATATATATATATATATATATATATATATATATATATATATATATATATATATATATATATATATATATATATATATATATATATATATATATATATATATATATATATATATATATATATATATATATATATATATATATATATATATATATATATATATATATATATATATATATATATATATATATATATATATAATAAAAAAAATAATAAAAAAGAAATAGTAAATTATTTATTGGAAAATCTTTTCCAAATTATGCTTGTAAAAAAAGAAAAAATTAATAACAATTGAAGTTTAAGACATTACTTTTAAATGAAATTGAAGATCATTTAAAAATGTTGCTTTTTATTTCCACTAATAAGAAAAAGGCATAATGGAAAAGTTAGTAACAAAATATACAATCTTAAATATAGAAAATTTCCAGAATTTTTCTTTACATTACTTGAAATAAAATCTATATGTTTAGATGCTTAAATGAGTTTTCAGAATGTTGAATTACTCAATCATTCTAAGCATGGTTCTATTAGCTTTTCTTGTCCTTCTTAATATTTGACAACGTTGAAATGCGAACTAAGTCTTTACGACCACTCGCTAGCATTCTGAAACAAAATAACTGTTACTTAACAAGAGCAAAACACATATTGGAACAAAAAGAAAGAAAACATTAAATAATAAAAATATTAATCCTAACGTGAGTCAATGTATATATATATATATATATATATATATATTATATATATATATATATATCTCTTCTCCTCAAACTTGCTCAGTTCCTTCGATCTCATCATTACTATTATTTGCAAAACACACTTCATTCTTGTAACTGCACACTATACGCCCTAAATCAAATCAATGCCCTACTTAGCTAAGGTATCCAATTTGTGAACAGTATTCAATTAACGGTCTAACATAAAGTAACTATTATAGGGCTCGATTTTATAAACATTATGATTTTTAATCCCTAGCAGTTAATTTTAATTCAACATTCCAAAAAATTTTCTAAAACCTTCAAATTGTTATTAACAACATTACATTTCTTTGTTAACAGACGATAATAATTCCCCATTTATGACAATTAGAATCATTTTTATGGATAACCAATGTGAAACACCTATTGCCACTAAAATATTTTTGTCTCATCAACCAAGAAGTTTACCATTAAATTTAATTAAACCTTCAAGATTTCCAACAGATTTACTATCATTTATTAACCGTCAGCAATTATGCAAAAACTAATCTTTTTTTTTTTCCTCATCCAAAACATCCCTATAGATTAGTAAAAATAGTGTGCTTAAGACACACCACTTTACTGTTTATAATCATTAGCACTACACATTGTCTTTCACTGCTCTACTAATTTTTATCCAGTTAAGAAACTTCTCCACATTCATCATATATATATATATATATATATATATATATATATATATATATATATATATATATATATATATATATATATATATATATATATATATATATATATATATTATATATTATATATATATATATATATATATATAAAGAAACTTAGAGTAGTGGAGAGGAAATTCCAGTTCTGGCTTGAATATAAAAACTCAATTCCAGTGTATTCCCTTGAAAAAAGTATAAAAATGAATAATAGTACTACTTATGTAAGCAGAAGAAAAAAATGTTACGGTAATATTGTCTTTAGTTCTTTAAAAAAAAAATTTTAAATTGTACATTTTCACAATTATAAATAGAATTTTGATCATTTTATATCTTTACACCCTAATTTAACTAATATTTTACTTTAGAAAATTAGTATTTATAATGTCAATTAAATAGAGTTCAAACAAGAATCATCAAACCAGATTTGAATAATCTTATATAGTCGGAATCGTCATTATTTGATCCTAAATGACTGGTATTAAAACTGGAATCAGAAATTCTAGAGGCGGAATCAGAACCGGAATTGGTGTAAAGGGGTTGCTTTTGTATAATTTTATAATTAGGCAATAGGAATAAAATGACTCAATTCTGGGGGTGGGGTGGGGTGAGGTGGGGGAATCTTTTCTGTGAAAACGTTTTAGTAAATCCCGTACTGAATTGTGACACTGATTAACAATCTTAATAAAATTATCAGAATAAAAATAAAAAAAAAACTTGTGCAAAACCTCATGTAGAAAAGAAAATTGGAATTTATGGGTCAACTTTCTTAGATACCGTTATCTGATTAGCCTTAAAAGAATTCAAAATAATCACAACTCACTAAAATTAGTCATTCATAGAAGTTAGACAGAAATCCTAGTAAGAATATAACAACGACTTAAGCAAAGATCTTATTCACAAGCTGCATTATAAAACATTTATTTCAGAAAGTTAAAACTAAAAAAAATTCCAAGGTGAAAGATTTATTCAGTAACTCGTACAAAAGATATTTAACTTATTTAATAGTTGGAATGTAAAAAGATTGCTTTTATATTTACATTCAAAAAATATTCACGTAATTTACCACATAAAGCTATATAAGATCAAGATCCATTAAAAAATAAACCTGAAAATGAAAAAAATCTAGTTCATCAAAAATATAAAATTGAAAAACTTAGTTTTCAAAATAAAAAGTTTAATCATCCACAGATATTGGAAATATATATTCTCGTATGCTGAGAGAAAAGCTTGACAAACGTTCGGCACAGACTCAGTTATCCCTTCTTATTTATTTAATTCTTGTTAGAATCTTATCCCCTTAATATCGGGCTTTCTTAAAAAAACATTCAACAGACCTAGTTTGAATATAGTTTATTGGACTTTGTGAAAAAAGCTATTTGTGAGAATAATGATTTTTGTATGCTGGGAGGGATATTATGTTCTATATATATTAATAATAATACAACTTGCTGTAAACTGTAAATAAATACAGAAAATATCCTAAGAAATGGTAATTATTAGTGTCCATTCAAGTTACTAGTTCTGGGTACTTTTCCAATTTCCATTATACTGCATTATAAACTCAAAAGGGATCAAAGGTCGCCAACCCAAGACGTGTTAAAATGATAGCTTCCCCACTGAACTACTGTGATTATATATATTATATATATATATATATATATATATATATATATATATATATATATATATATATATTATATATATATTATATATAGTATATATATTATATTTAAGAATATAAATCTAATTGGTATTTCTCCATCAGCTTTCTTGCTTTCTGTAAATAAGATTGTTTTGAAGATTCTGGTAAATTTCTCCACTGATTCTGAATAACTGTAATTATATTCTGGAAAAGAAGAAAATAATTAATCAGTCACATGATAAATCGATAAAAAAAATTCTGGTCTTTATTCCGAATATAAAATAAAGTAATATGGATAACTGGAATATTGGGAAGAACTAAACTTAATGCATCTATGCGATAACTACTGCGAGTTGGTTATTTAGTAATAATGGTTGAGTTTATGTTGTCTAAAAACTTAAACCTATCTTATTGTTTAAATCTAATTTAATCACAAAATAACTTCTGTAGCAAATCTATGAAGAAAAAAATTAATTTTGCCTGGAGAGTGTTAAAATTTTACAGAAGTTAAATAAATTGTGTAATATATTATATATATATATATATATATATATATATATATATATATATATATATATATATATATATATATATTATATATTATATATATATATATATATATATTATATAATATATATATATATATATATATATATATATATATATATATATATATGTCGAAAGAATTATTTAAAAATGCAACCACGAATATTTTTAAAAAATTAAAAAAAATTTATTTCCAAAATTTAACATTTCATAAATCCAAAAGAAAAATGGAAAATAGTTAAGGTTAAATGTTAACGACATCCTAATGTATCAAGTTTCAAAGCCCTATCTCATTTCGTGTTTGAAAAATTGGTCTACCAATCTAAAGAATTTTTTGAAAAAGACAAACTTGCCCTAACTTCAAGGTCAAATTTAAAGATGAAGGTCCTGATACGACTTAGTTTTAATTTATATATCAAGAAGTACATATCTTTATCTTAATGTTAAAAGCCAAAACCTGTTCTTCATTTCATAGTGGTAAAATTGCAATAATATATATATATATATATATATATATATATATATATATATATATATATATATATATATATATATATATATATATATATATATATATATATATATATATATATATATATATATATATATATATAACGACGATGATTTTTCATATTAACTAGCAGAAGGGAATTGTCACTTGTTGGAGGAGTTGAGGAGACGGCAGATGAAAGCTTAGGAAGAGACCTTTAAGTTGATTAACGCCGATTATTCGACTTTCTTGTCTGACTCTCACAGAGTTTTACAAGAATCATTTGACTTAACGACCGAAATAAATGCAGATTATCGGGTAAACTCCGGATCAACCAGATCTGCCGAGGTATCTAACGTAAACGACATTAACATCTCAAGATTTTCACAAACAGACCTAACGATACCTAAAGAAGAAGAGGATCTGTTAACCTTTTTAACACAACAATGAATGAATCATTTGATGGGTTTTGTCCGTTAGATTATTCGATAGATCAGGATTCATTCGAAGAATTGGTGCCTAAGGCTCTTTCCCCCATAATGGAAGAACCTGATAGTTATTATCAACAATTTCAGTGATAAAACGGCCGATTCTTTTGAAGGATTTGATTCGGAGGGATTTTTCATTGAAGAGGAAGATTATATGGAAATTAAAAATCCTGTAAAAACATCGTCAATGGAGGAAGAGCGACAGATGAACACCACCTGCTTAATGGGGATGGATTCACAAGAACCAGAGCCTTCTCCACGTTGATTGAGATCTCAAGGAGAAGCCCCACAACATAGTCACATCATGGATCACCCATTGGAATATCGTCAACGCAAAGAAAAAGATAAGTGCGAGTGAATGATAAATTAAAAGTGAAGTGATAAAAATAAAGATAAAAGTGATGTGAAATAATAAAAAATAAAATAGTGAAGTAAAAATAAAAAAAGTGAAATAATATAAATTGCATGAAATGTAGTTCATATTAATAAAATATTAAAATTAGACAAAATACTAAATGTACTACTATAGAAGTTATTTAGATTAAAAATTTTCTACCTTTTTTCTAATATAAAATTAATAGTAGTAAAAATAATAATAGTAAAATATTAAACAACTAAAAAAATTAATAAATGAAATATTATGCATATAATGAAATACTGATTATATTATTGTAAAAAAATTTTATATGTTCTATAAGGATTTATTGTTTTTCAGTTTGAGAGTAGACAAGATGCAAGGACTGTTGTTCTTAGGCACCTCAGAGGTGGGGGGTGTTGGAAAGAATTAGGGAACAGCTTAAGCAGAAAAATGAGACCAACATTTTTCGTGCCACTGAGGCGCGAACTTGTTGCTCTTAGGGCAGCATCTCGCCCATTTTCTTACATCCAACGTAATCACATGGAATTAATAATTCGGAGACTGGAGTATATACTACTCTTAGGCGTTCGTGGATTCCATGGTCATGAGCGAACAACCTTCAACTTCCTCCGAGTCGTCATAACCACATGATGGAGTGAAAATTGATAATAAGACGGGTTCGTTTCTGGATTGTTCTCTACCTAGGTTAGAGGGGTGAGATGTTATTCGGTTGATAGGGAACTTTTAGTCATTCTTCAATAAAACATTCCAATCTTCTTCATGATCAACTCTTTCTGTGGCACGACATCATCTTAACACTACTGCTTGCCATCCATAAAGTTGGTCATTCAAATAACAGAGACCAACTTTGGTATGGGGGTGTGAGCATGGGCACATTTATGTGTTCATGCTAATTCTTTTATTTTTCCAGATATAATTGGAGAAAAAAAAGAAGTGCCATGGATTGCAGTGAAAAGAGGAAATAGATGTCCGATTTTTAAAGATTATTATTTCGTTTCTCATTGTTATTTACTAATGTTGTTTATTATTTTTCTTCACTAGGTAACTGTCTTTATAACTTAAAATTTAATACAAAATTAACTCTACTTTGTGCTTAGAATTTTGATACTAAAATAACTATCACAAATTAATAAGTTGAAAATAAAACGACAAGAGTTAACAACTTTACGAACTCTCAACTATAAAGATTTAATTCCAGTATTGGAGCAACCACTTGATTGCCAATACGTGAGTAAACGCAAATATTTGTCATACAAGTTCTAATTAATAAAATTAATCAAAATATCTTAAGGAAAATTTTTCTGATTTTTAGTTTCGACTCTGGAACTACTACAACTTATAAAGTGATCAATACTTTCAACTCTGGACTACTAAAATCATCAGTCAACTTCCTAGTTCTCCTTTATATTGAATTGACGACGGGTGCTTTCTTATTTGACATCAGTTAACAGTCATTAAGAAACCAACATACCCATCAGTTATTAACAACCAAACCCCTTTTTCTGCGTTGTTCTTCGTCAACAAATCTTTCTTTATTGTTCTGCTCGAACTCTGATAACGTCATTATTCCTTATACATCTTTCAACTACTAAACAATTTTGTTTTTTTCTTTTTTTTTAATGACCTCCAACTTTTGTCTCTGAATTTATATTAAATCTGCCGAAGCTGTTCCTTTTATTGATCCGCACTGCCCTAGCAGAGGTCCTGAGGGCTTCTGTTCGTAAAAAAATACCAGATTGCACCTTCAACACCTCCGTCCATCAAGAGGACTGGGTCACCACATCGATATCGTCCATCTGAAAAGGAGAAGAGGACGATACAACGGACTAACACCTCGAGACGATTCAACTTTAAAAAACGTGAGTTTTACCACGACTATTATTTTTGTTTTCTATTGTGGGATTATCACAGGGAAGTCTTACAATATATATATATATATATATATATATATATATATATATATATATATATATATATATATATATATATATATATATATATATATATATATATATATATATATATATATATATATATATATATATATATATATATATATATATATATATATATATATATATATATATATATATATATAATATATATATATATATGGAGAAAATATATCTTACCCCTCCAAGTGATGGATTTTCTACTTCTTTCATAAATAATGAAATTGCATTACCAGGATGCTTAGGCTTTCCCAATTCTTCACATTCCTTTCGCAATTTCTGCTTTGTTAAGGCAGCAGCATTTTCCATTTTTTTCTTTTCCTTTAATTTTTTTATATCTTTAATTTGCTCTTGGCTTAAAGTACTTTTGTATTTTTTCACCCTGAAAATTAAAATAAACAAAAATCTGTTGTGAACTGGATATAAAGTATGCAATAATAGGAATTGTCAAATCCTAATATATAATAAGATTATCCATGACTAAAGTCATAGAAAGGGGGGTGAAGTTTTGGGGTTGTAAACCAGTCTCCCCCTCTAACACCCTCCCCCCCAAAACAAAGAAAGAAAGGCAAATTTTACCATAATAATAATGCATTTTAATATTTTAAGAAATGACTGGTTTCTGCATATATTATATATATATATATATATATATATATATATATATATATATATATATATATATATATATATATATATATATATATATATATATATATATATATATATATATATATATATATATATATATATATATATATTATCTAAAAATTAAAACACAAAGTGACTAAATTTAAATATTTTTTCCTTAGTTATTAAGCTCTTAAGTTTCTTCCTTGCTTAATAAATGACGGTAGTATTTACAATCCCTTTATATTTTTAAATAGACAAATAATAAGCAGGGCAAGTGTTTTTAATATATTTGAAGGTATTTGTGTTACTTAAAGTATTCTAAAACGTATTTATTTGGTACCGATATCATAAAAATAAGAAAAAAACTTCTGAAATATATCTAGAATCTTTATTTTAATAGATAGTACAAAGAGAACTATGGAATTATGAGTTCCAGTCAGTTACAGGGAAACATAATGTATTTATTGTCCACAAATTTTTTTATATTTAAATTATTTTTATTACGTATATTAATTAGTTATTCATATTCACTGACTTGGAGAAGTCTACAGTTTTTTTTTTGTTTTTTTTAAATAGTAGCTCCTTTGTTCACCACTTCCCTCCTCATCACTTGGGAGTTGGCAATAAAGGGTGATGGAGCTGATGCCACCAAGACTCTTCCAGTGTCTTGGTACATGGTCTTCTTTCTTTATTAATTTGTTAGCATTTGTGATCTCTATTCCAATTTCAGTTTGTTAACACCATTTCTCTTCTAAAACTTCTAAACTTATTTTGCTCTTAACTAAAACTCAGTTTCTCATTTAGTTTTCTGAATTTTCTACTTTATTGCTTTGGCCTTTATCATCAATCTACAACTAAATTCATCTGAGGCTCTCTTTTCAATATACAATTAAACTCTTTTCTTTTATATTCACAACATCTTGAGCAGTCAGCGCAACTTCTTACACATATCCACCATGACTTAAAGTATTCTAACAGACTTGATCTTTTCTTAACCTAAATTCTTCTCCTTGCACTGTTAAACTCTTTCTTACCCTGCGTTTATCTGATCGCCTTTTTATCTCTGTATCTTGTTTTGTCTCTTCAAGTCTTCTGTATGAATGGTTCCAGCCTATGGAGAGTATATGTTTTTGACATTTCAGAGCTAATAAGTGATCTGAATTGTGGTGGTTCTTTGATTTCCCATGGAAAGATTACTGTTTCTGTGGAAGGGGTTCCTCTGAATTTCCGAAACCTAAATCTCCAAAAACTTCCATATTCTTACGTTCATTCCAGAACTTTATAAAAGCTGTTCTTCAAGTCTCAAAAAACTCTTTTTGCCATAGAAAATACAACAATCTTTCTGGTCCTCTAACTTCATCTTTGTCATTTTGCTAAAAATGTCAACTCTATGCTCCCTCTTTTTTTAATATTCTGACCATAGTACTGTTTTCTTACCTTCTGTTAAAACTGAACTCTTTCTTCAAACTTTTGCTTGTTTCTAATTCCACTTTAGAAAATTCCAAAGCTATTCCTCCTATCATTTATACCTACAATGAACATCTCTTCTAACGATGTAATTTCTGCTCTCTTCAAGTTTAAAATTAAGAAGATATATGGTCTTAATGGTATCCCTCCTGTGTTTCTAATAATGTGCTTCTGAGCTTGAACCCAGAATTGCTAAACTTTCTTTTCTGCCTACCAACTTCAAGCTATCTTTCCTGCTGGAACCGTACACTCAATTGAGCTGTACGGAAGGGGAAACCTTCTTCAACTCTCCATCTATAATCCTATTGTCTTAATTAACCTCTAGATGCTTTCCAAAGATTTTAAAACAATCCTCAACACAAAGGATTCAACGAAGCTTTTTAAATCTTTTAAACTTTCCTCAGATAGCCTGTTTGGTTTCTAGAAAGAAAGTTCAATAGTCTCTCTAACTTTTCATCTCCTACTTAACTGTGGAGCTAGACATAACGAAAACTTTCAATAGTCTGTCACAAAGCTCAGATTTTAAATATTCACTCATTTGGTGTCTATCCTTCTTTCTCTCTTTGTGACATTTTTCTCTCTTTCCAACCATTCTAAAGCATCTATTGTAGATGGCCACCACTCATCCTTTAAATGTCAACAGTGATGTTCTTCAGGGTTCTGTTCAATCACCAATTTTCTCTACTTTTCATTAATGATCTACCCATCACACCATCTGACACCCCTTAAGCTGACAACTTAGCCCTTCAATACCCCTTGCAAATTAAAAAGGGCTCACTCAATGGCAAATTGTTAGTGTTAGTGTGTGGCCTTGGAGCAACTGATCTTTGAACTTTCCCATATTTCTAGTCGGGAGAAAAAAAAACAGGTTGTTTTCAATGTCATAGAAACTCGGTTCTTTCATCTATCATCTTGTCATAATATTCCACAAAACTAAATCTTTAAAAACACGGCTCATATCTCATTTCAATTTTAATATTCTTGATAACTACTTTTCTCTTTGTCTTTCTTGGAAATATCACATAGTGTCTCTCATAAAACAAGATTATTTGAGAATGAGTGTATTAAGTAGGCTTCAGAACTTTTCACCACCCCTATTTCTTGCTCTGTATAGGAAGTCATTCCCTGTTGTGTGGATTATGCATCTCATATCTGTGGTGGTTCCACACATATTGCTCTCCTTGTTTAGATGGTCATGGGCTTTTCAACTTATCAACTCTTCTGCATTCACTAACTCTCTTTAATCAATTTCTGGCTGTCAAACTGTTGGATCACTCTCCTTGCATCATCGATATTACAATGGACACTCTTCTTCTGAACTCTTATTCTCTCTCTCTATTCATATATTTCCTCATTTGAGAAGTTTGTATGGATCCTCTTTACACAGTTTCATCCATTTTCTGTACAGTTCTGACCCACCAAGACTTAACTGCTATGCTCCTTCTTATATGTACTCCAATGGTCAAGTTTGGAACACTTCCAACTTATTACTTGCATACTTTTCAAACGTCAAGTATCAGTACATGATGACTTTGAATACCCTATTATACCTATATAAAACTGGCTTTTTACCATCATATATATATATATATATATATATATATATATATATATATATATATATATATATATATATATATATATATATATATATATATATATATATATATATATATATATATATTATTATATATATATATATATATATATATATATATATATATATATATATATATATATATATAATATATAATATTAGGGATTGGCTGGATAACCAGATACTAGATATCCAGCATTTTCAAAAACTGGATATCTGGTTTTTACAATATGGCTAAAATTGCTGGATATTAATTTAAATTCACACTAATTGTTATCGTTCGATAGATATATATATATATATATATATATATATATATATATATATATATATATATATATATATATATATATATATATATATATATATATATATATATATAGGGTGAGTCGGGAGGAACACACAAACTCCAGGAGTATATTCTACACACAAATATATGATTAAAAAGCAATCCATGATTTATTGAAATCGTTCTTAACAAATTATCAATAACAATGAAACATTTATCCAGTGTATAAGGTAACCTTAAACTTTTCAATTTAAATTTTTGGCCCATTCTGTTAGGTTGCTAACAGTATGGGTTCTTAGTTCTTTATTTCAAATCACTTGCTTAATTTTGTCTTAAAAATATTGATAATTGTACTGTAAAATTTTATAACAAGACATTTCATCTCAAAAAAATAAAAATTAACATATATATATATATATATATATATATATATATATATATATATATATATATATATATATATATATATATATATATATATATATATATATATATATATATACAAGGTCAATTAAAAAATAAATCTCAAAGTACCTTATAATAAGGATTCAGAGTCAGAAGGTGGCCCCAAATATAAGTATTGCTATTACAAATGCTTAAGGTTTCATAATAGTAGTTATCACTATGTAATCACTACTCTGCAACTTTGAAACAAAATTAAATATTTATCTTACTCTTTATAACTTTGATACAAAATAGTAAAAATTTAAATATATATCTTACTTCTTTTTATAATCTTCAATCTCCAGTTTATAGGTTTCATAATACTTTGATTTCAAAGATTCATCCAAAGAATGCCAGTTTTGACCTGCTTTTCTCATTTTCTCTGAAAGAAAATATTTACGTTGAAAATTGTTTTAAATACAATTAATGACAATTTTAGATAAGAAAAAATAATGCTTTCTATCAATCTTAAAAGATTAATTTAAAATAGTTTTTATTATATTTTTTTTTCAATTATTATTAAGTTTATATCTCACAGGATTTGGCCTATTCGAGGAGAGAAACTTAATACCACTAAGATTCGCAAGCAGGATCGAACCTATGCCTTCAAGCAAATAAGAGATTACTCTTATGCAGTTATAAGTGGCTTCTAATAAAAATGTATATAGCACTATGTCTGCCTGTCATTTTTAAACACATTTTTCTTGATAAAAAAAAATTTAAATTACTCAAACTCTTAACACAGGATTTTCATATACTTTTAATATAATTAATTTCCTCATAATTTGTAAACTGACTTGGGGAATCTTGGGGAATTAATAGGTTTTGATCCCATCACATAAACGTCATCCCTCATGAACTTAGTAATTTTTTCAGGTATGTTTTAAAAATGAAACCAATTTCAATTTCAAGTGAACACACTTATCAAATCTCTTAGAAATGTCATTCAGACTGTGAATCACCCCACCAAGGTTGTGATTTGGTCTGTCATCAGTAGTAAAGGTACTGATCATTTATAAGTGATTAAAGGTGTTATGCAGTAAGATCAATACAAAGAGGTCCTTAACAAGCAGGAGAAAGGTCAGATATGCACTGATATGCCTAAAAGAATTGAAGCTTTTATTTATTGCCAAAAGATATTTAACAAAATATTTGATAAAAAAAACTAATTTCCCAATTAGAGCTTCTAATATCTTTGAAAGGCCAAAACACAGTGAATATTTCATAAATTTCAACAACAAAGTGCTTTAATTAATTTTTAATATTCAAAGAATATTATAATTATTATTATCATTATTATTATTAGACAAATAAAAATGAAAATGTAGACAATATTGGTTATTCAAACCATTTTTACCAAAAAATCAAAGGTATGTCTAATAATTTGGACAAGGAATATATATATATATATATATATATATATATATATATATATATATATATATATATATATATATATATATATATATATATATATATATATATATATATATATATATATATATATATATATAATATATATATATATATATATATATATATATATATATATATATATATATATATATATATATATATATATATATATATATATATATATATATATATATATATATATATATATATATATATATATATATATATATATATATATATGCTTACCAAGCTCTGTTATGCATCTCATTCTAACATATGAGGAACTTACACTCGGATTTATATTCAACTTAAGAAATGATATTATCTGTTGCATCAGGGGCCTACAGTTTAATAATCTGTTAAAATTGGGTAAGCGCTGCTTACCTAGCATACCCGGAATGATTGCCTCTGATATATATAACAGCCTTCCTATAGATATAGAACATGGCTTGTGGGATAGAATTCATCTTGACAGACTTAAAATTTCATACATCAATAGTTTTTAGCAATGTGACATCAAAATAACTAGATATTACCAATGGCAGAAAACCTAAATTTTATAGTTATCGATTTTATTTATATATATATTATTAATATATAATATATAAATATATATATATATAATATTTAATTTATATATATAATATATATATATATTATTATTTTTAACCTTCAAGAATTGTTAAAAAAAAAAAAAAAAAAAAAAAAAAAAAAAAAAAAAAAAAAATTAAAAATTGATATCAGTATCTATAAATTCTAAAGGTATTGTTTTGTTTCGGTATTGGTATCAGTGGTTTAAAATTTATCAGTAACAGTTAAAAATTTGGGTATCACTCATATATAATATATATATATATATATATATATATATATATATATATATATATATATATATATATATATATATATATATATATATATATATATATATATATATATATATATATATATATATATATATATATATATATATATATATATATATATATATATATATATATATATATATATATATAGATTTTAAATTGGCTGAATATTAGATGTGATAAACTAATTAAAATTTTAAAGACTTTCCATAATCAAACTTTTGGGAAAAATAAACTACTAAAATTCTTTAATTTCCAATGAATTATTATCATAATATTCATGTGTAATAAAATTTCTTTGGACAAATGTAAATTCTCCAAAATTATAAAAATATTTTTCTAAATTTCTATCCTCTTAATTGGATAATTAAGTTTTAATTTTAAGTCCATATTTGCTTAATTAGTCTCTTAAATTGTGTAGTAAAATAAACACCAAAATCTCAGATTGCTGAGATCTTTAGTTAGAATTTTGTGGCAACAGAATAATGTTCTATTCTCTTGCATCTATGGCTTTCTGTCACTTTTCCTTTTGCTTTCTATGTGTTAGGTAATCAGAGGCAAGAGTTTGTCCATCATATTAAAGTTTGGGAATTTATTTCCTTATCTGCTACATATAGAAATTAAAACAGTTGAGCAACATTATATAACTTATATGATACCAACCTTTAACTAAAAAACCCTTTAACAATTGCTATATATTTATAAGAAACAACACTGATAAATCTTCAAATAAAAATGTGTAGTGTAAATAAATTAAGAAATTATTGATGCAAT
The DNA here is from genome assembly GCA_009176605.1 of Armadillidium nasatum. Classification (NCBI taxonomy): domain Eukaryota; kingdom Metazoa; phylum Arthropoda; class Malacostraca; order Isopoda; family Armadillidiidae; genus Armadillidium; species Armadillidium nasatum. The sequence goes on from SEYY01021768.1 coordinate 91,894, forward strand.
TTCTTGTCAAATAATTGTTAAAAAGTTTGGTGAGAACTTGAAATAAAATTCTTACCTGCGGTGCTTGTGATGTGTGAAAAATTTTGTCTTTCTTCTATAAAATACATAAAAAATGGAGAAGGAGGTCTCTTTGGTGGTGCTGGAATCCCCAATTCTTCAGCAAGAGTTTTCTTTCCACATATAATGTCCATTCTAAAACATAACATTAGTTCTTAAGTTCAAGCACATAATTCCCAACTCTCCAATATTAAGAAAAAAAAAAAAATATATATTCCAAAATTAGTGATTCTGTCATTGTTTTATGAAACAAAAAAATCAAGAAGTTTTTACCAAACATTTTTCATAATAGAAAAACTATGATATAAAGAAGGAGTTAATAATTTGGAACATTTCAAAAATTCAATGTTTGGGCATTTATGATAATAAAAAAATCTTTTCATTTTAAAAATTTTTAAGGAAATAAAATTTTGATATGAAAATTCATGAACAAATTTGATAACGGAAAAAAAAAAAAATAAAAAATATATATATATATATATATATATATATATATATATATATATATATATATATATATATATATATATATATATATATATATATATATATATATATATATATATATATATATATATATATATATATATCACTACCACTCACGGGCAAAGCCCTATTCAAGGAGGGGGTGTTAGAAGAATAAAAATAAAGTAAAATAAAAAAAATTAATAATAAAAACAACCCCTGCAGGACTCTCCAAAAGCAAATTTCTTAGGTAAGCGCAAACGCGGGCTTTAAAGAAATTGAGATTAAATTTGGCAGAAAACACAGAAGATGGGAGAGAGTTCCACAGAACAGATGTAGCAGAAAAGGAGGAGGCACCACAGCAGACAAGCCTAGAGTTGCCTGTGTTTCACACAAAATTATGCGCAGACAATGCACCCCTTGTGCTACGAGGACAATGTAAAGGTGTAGGTATACGGGTGGATAGTTCCCTCGAGCATTTGCTGTTGTAGTACCTATGGAAAAGAGACAAGGCACCAACGTTGCATTGCAAAGATAAGGAGTCAAGTGAATTAGAATGAGCGGAACAGCTTATAAGTCTTTTAGCCTTTGACTCAACCCTTATCCAAAAGATGGGTGAAGCCTGAGCCACCACAGATATGCGAGCAATACTCCATACAAGGGCAGATGAAACCCTTGTATAATTGGAGTAACTGCGAGAATGGAAAAAATTCTCGCAGTCTAAACAGAACTCCCAGCTTCTTTGAGGCTCCCTAGCAACCATTGTGATATGAAGTTTCCAAGACATTTTTTTGTTTGTGTGAAGGCCAAGGATGTTTATATTGTCAACAGGGGAGATGGGGGAACCATCGAAAGAGATAGAAAAGTTAGGTGTCTTTGAGAGGGAGATTTTCAGAAGTTGAGTTTTTGAAGAGTTGAATTTCACAAGGTTTGGACAACCCCACTGGGAAATTCTATCCAGATCTGCAAGAATGGAACCAAAGATAAAGGTGAGAGGCAACTCTAGATGCAAAGGAAGAAGCAATTTGAAATGAGTAAAAGAATGGAGGGTTGAGTTAAATGATTTGGGCAATGAAAGAAAATATTCCTAAATATTATCATCCCAAAATAGCTCTCCTACATACTAGGGTATGTGAAAAATTTATTTATTTTTGTTTGCAAGTTATAATAAACTGTAGATCAATATACTCCAATGTAAATCAAATTATAAAATATAGAACTGTAAGTTCAGATGGTCAAAAAACAAAACTGCAAGAATAAAAATGTAACAAATTTACAGATTCATTATTTTACTTCAATTACTTTTCTCATAATCTGAAAAAAGTTAGAAATAAAATAATTTCAAGTACATGCCAGAAGCATTTTTAAAGGGTTATATATATTACCACAATCCTCTATATGAAATCTACATTAGTTAAAAAATAAAAAAAAGGATAATCTGATCAGGAGTCCTAAACCCATTAATTTAAAAAAAAAAATAAAAAAATCTAAGAGAAAGAGAAAACATGTAATTATAAGATATAAAATAAATGAGGTTTTTAGTAGGTATCTAAAAATATAGATGAAGATAATTTTTAAATGATGCTACAAATGAATAATGAAAACACACAAACTTATCTGGTAATATTACATCAGTTACAAACCTTGGAGAAAAAGAAGAAAGCACTGGTTTTACTCTTGTCCCACATGTGAAAGGAGCACAAAAATTATTTGTATAATGTAGTTTTGGAACTAAAAATATAAATCTTGATAAAGACATCTTTAATTCTTAAAAAAAAAATTATATTATATATATATATATATATATATATATATATATATATATATATATATATATATATATATATATATATATATATATATATATATATATATATATATAAGCAAGTTTTTTTTTTTAAAAAGGACCTTCATAAATAATAATAATTAAAAAAACTCTTTTTAAAAGTATTTTCCTACATAAAAGGCAATCCATATCAGTTGAATCAAAATTTTCAGAAAATTTTAATGGAATTTGTTATATATACTAATAGAACTCAAAAAAAAAAAAAATTCAATGGCATGTGTCTCACTGCTGGTCATTTTTGCAAAATAAGCAAAAGGTCAACATTCCATATATTTGGAACTAAAGCACCTAAAGAATTATTTCTGGTACTATTTTAAAGCTCTTTAGTTGGTCAACAACTTTTACTCTATGCATATTTATTTTAGGAGGTCAAGCAAAAAAGTTAACCTTGCAATGACCTTTGATCTTGAAAAGGGCATTTTATGTAGAAATATTTTTTTTTGGTAAATTGGCATTTATGTATAACATAGTATAAAAAAAAAAGAATTATCTTGGGTTTTAATTTATTTTAAGAGCTATAGACATT
>SEYY01021769.1:0-5000 GCA_009176605.1 Armadillidium nasatum
TTACTGGAAGAAGTGAAATTCTTAAGTTTAACAGAACTCAGTCGGATTCTGCTTTATGTGATATGGTTAACAGAAGTGCACCCTCATTTATTCCTTGAAAAGGAGAAGTCTAAGAGATATGATGTTAAGAGATAATGTCATATCTCTGACCTATTCACTAAGAATGAGGCGTGGAAGTGATAGGAAGTTAAGAGATAATGTCATATCTCTGACCTATTCACTGAGAATGAAGCGTGGGAGTGATAGGACGTTAAGAGATAATGTCATATCTCCCTTACCTCTTTATTGAGAAAGAAAATTGTGAGAGATAGGATCTTAAGAGATAACAATTGCATGCAATAATATGCATTCATTGATAAAGAGACTTTTGAGAGATATGACGTTAAGAGATAAGATTATATTTTCCTCATATTCTCATTCAAGGAGAATCGTGAGCGAGATGTGATATTATCCTTTTTCAGTACCTATCGTCTTTCTTTTAGGATGGACTTAAATTTCTACGATGTTTCTATTTTGGGCGTACTTTTTCTGCTTGAACAATGTATAACAGAAAACAGTTTTATTTTGCTCATTTGTACAATTTGAACATTTTTATTTTTTATTGTGATAAGTGCTCTTTGAAATCATTATTTTTTACAAATAAAATTTTTTTACCTTTATTTTTTTCTACTTCACTATCTCTAAATGCGTTTACATAAGGTTAGTGAAAAGTCATATATGAAAGTTTAAGCAAATTTTCATAAACTTTGTGTAATCTACAGAAGAATATAGTTTAGTAAACATGTGTGAACATACCTTGATGATCTTTGAATCTCGACTGTATGGTACAAACCCTCTTTCATTGACATATAAACTCTGTTCAGTATGTCGTAAATATATGAAGTTCAGTCATCTGAAAGTGAATGCTTTGTATATTACTAGTATTTATAATAAATATATGTGTATACTTTATGTGTAAATTTTTTTATGATGTTGAATCTCTTTTTTTAAGAAATTACTTCTTAGGCTTTGTACTATTAAGAAAAATGCTAATTAGTTATTAAAATAATATATGATTTTTTCAATAAAAAGTTTTCATTATGGCCAAATTTATTTAAACCTTTACTTTATTTATATATAATTTTATTAGCGTAGCTGAAAAATATGTAAGTGGAATGAACTATAAGTTTTTATGATCAGATAATACTTAACAATGTTCCATTTCCAGAAATCGTTTCTTTCTCAAAATTGAACTTGAAATTTCTTATTGGAACAAATTTCAGACACTAGAAGAATACTATACCCTAATTAAAGAACTATAAATAAAAGTTTAAATAAAATTTAGCTAACGCTTACCGAAATGTTTTCCTACTTTTAAATCCGTGTCGAAATAGGATAATAGAAACAATATTTATTATTAAAAGTATCACTGATAATTAAAAATCATTATCAAATAATTTCAATAAGATCGAATGGAAATTTTAAATTCATTGAATAATTATTTAACATTCCAATATCCAAATTAACAAGTCTTAACCAAGTTGTTTAGCATTTTATTTTCAGATAAATGGTATTAATATCTTGTATCCTAAAAGCTTCCAAATCATTTTTCTACCTAGATAAAGAAAAGAAAAAGATAATTTTTTCTAGTAGTTTCACTGATACTTTAGAAAAATCATAGTTTTTTTTTGCTGCGAACAATACATGGAAAAATCCTTTAATAAGCTACGTTCCCTCCTTTATCAAACGAAGCAGACAGAATCGTATCTGCGGTAGCAATAAGAAAGTATTAGTGAATTTCTGAATGAGATTCACAAGATTAAGTTTAGTTTGAGCGAGGCAAGCTCAAAGGAAAATCTAAAGCAAAATTTGGGATTACAGATACCCCGAACGAGAGAGAGAGATAACTCATTAACTCTACGTAATCAACAACCTTTTTGTACAAATAAGTACAGGAAAGAGAAAACTGACTTTATCACCATCACATAACTATGTCTCTGCTTTGTGACCTGTCAATATCTTCGATTACTCTGCTCTGAATTGTTATGAGTCTCAAGACACTCGCTTTATCCCCAGCCCCACTCTTCCTGTTCATGATCATGCTAATAACATCGTGACGGTTATTTCGAGTCGCATGTTTCCTTGGAACAGTGAAAACCATCTCAAAAGACAACTTTCTTTCAATGGAATAGCCAAAATGCTACTACAACATTGAGGAATCAGCCGTTTTATTACAACATACAGTCTGCAATATATTTGGTAATAAGTTGCAACTCTGAGGTCACGTTCTCTTTCCACTCTCTGTTATAGTAACTCTGTGAATAAGATTCCATCAAACAATCACCATCCTCGTCCATGGAGCCATTCTCCATTTTTATATTTCCCTTCAGGTCACTTTACACGAAGTAACTATTAGGATTCATCTGTCCGTGATTCTTCAGACTGTTCAATTTATTTGTCAATACTACAAGGAGGATCATGTATAATTTTTCCAGCATCTCACTCTCTTTTTATTGACTTTAAAAAATTTTAAATTACATCATCCTTTGTGGGGAAACGTTTATGATTTCGTAGCCTTCTCTTCGTTGGTAGAAATATTGAACTCATTTCCTTTGATCTACCTCAACACTGATTTTTCACCTTATGAACTTGAGGTTCCCATGCGATTCTGGATGCGTTTTCTTAAGCAACGCCATAATGACTTTAGTGGTAGCGACTTTTACAATACAACTTACAGGTGAAGATATGGCACAGACTGGTCCATGATTTACAACTTTACTGTTGCTAAGAACCTTTCTGACGATGGTACAATTTCCAACTACAGCAAACTCATAAAAGCATTTTCGAAGATACTCTTCTTTCAGTCGCAGAGAAAAGCATTCCCAGTTCTACAGCAAATATATGTTCAATCAGTCAGAGGTAGTTTCAGAATTTTCCAGTGCGATCTGAGAGAAGAAACTGTTATATAAACAATATAAAGTCAATCTTGCAGCTCCTAATATGACTATCTTTAAGATGGAATTGTTTCTTCATGCCTTTACAGTTGCACAAGAAGGAAACAATATTTTCAAAATTACTTATAATTTTTTCCACGTCAAGTCTGGAAGGTTGTCCATAAGGTTGTCATGTTCTGAGCCCCAGATATCTTTAGCAGACATCCTAGAAAGGATGCAATATAATCCCAGTTCAAAGAATAACATTCGGCCTCAGGGCCAGTTGTAGACATCCTTGGGTTGAACTTTGTTAAATGGTCAGTTTTTCCATTTACCAGAAACCTTCCAAAAAATGCAACTTTCCACAAAATGATCTAATTTCTCTTTTATAACTGGGATGGATTTTCTCTATAAATTACCTGTTCACTCTAACTGAATATCATTTACTCTGTATTGTCTGCATTCAAAAATGAGATCCCTGACCTGGGTGAAATCTCTTATATCATTATAAGGTAACTCCATTCTTTTGAGCAAGTCTTTTAATTGACTTTAAATAACTGGAGTTGGGTGTAAAGCACGTTTCCGCTTGTGTGGTTAGCAACACTTGTTTAAATAAAGGAAAGAATCCACGAAATAAAGGAAACTGCTGATCAATCTTGCTAAAATCTTATTCTTAAGAACAATGGAGAAGATGGTCGATGTACGCCTATTCTTCATCCTTGAGAAGCAAGAAAGATTTATATTTTCAGCTTGCTTTTCGGAAACATCGTTCAACGACAAATCAGCATTGGATCATTACATGCAGTAGACCGTTCTCTCAATAACGCAGCACTGCATTTTCTTTGACTTTCAAAAAATATCTGATATCATTTGTAGAAATGAAACCCTTGAAAGCTATCCATTCAAGAACTACAGGAGTTAACTTCCCTTCTTCCTCTAAACTCTTCCGTCGCATAGTTCCATTTGGTTCTTCTTCTGGTCGGTCCTCTCCTGGTGTTCTGTGTTGGTCGAGTTTGTACTGGAAGTTTTATTGCTTGCAACGAAATTCAACGCATAATAAAAAATACACCCAAACAGAAAAAGTGCTACCTTCACTTAGATGACTAAGCACTCAACAATTCCGGAAGTAGGTCTCCTTACCTGGAGAAATAAATGGAGGTATCGTTTAAAAGTAAAAATAAATAAAGAATAGTTTCGAGAAAAAGGCAGAAATGTTCCACCACCATTATAATTCTTTATCTATCCCCTATAACAATTAAGTACTGTTTGATTTCTAGACTCAGTACTTCCCTTCATATTTAACACATCAGAAAGAATCCCACCCGTCACTACTCCCTAGATCTGCTTCTTCATCTGACGTCGACTAAATAAGAAGTAATAATCATATAATATGGAAGGGACGTTAAATAGTCAAACCATTTCCTTTTACTTATGTCTCTTTTATCTAATTTATAATACAATACACATAGAGATTCCATTCCTCTCCATAAGTTCTGCCAAGAAGTTGAACCTAATACCATGCATCTTTACATTTGTCGAAAATTCCTGAAGAGTACGGAATTCATCGTCTCCAAACCCCATCTTATAGCCACTAGCCCAACTTCTTTCATGCATCATTGTCTCATTTTTATCTGTCTTTAGCTGTCATAATGTCAAATCTTCATTCACTTCAATTTTGCCATTCTGATGTTTCTTCTGTTTAGGTTTAATAATGAAGAGTGATGACATGCACAGAATTATCTCTCCTACCTAGTTTTGTTTATATTTATCTAAATTTACAGAAAACATGATTTTTCTCACCAATTTAAGGGATATTTGGATATGTGTGGCCATCCAAAAAATAAGAGAAGATCTAAAGACTGAAGTGAATGGAAAGCTTTGCTCTATAATATTTTAGATCATGTAATTATTCAGTTAGAAAACTGGTTTTCTGATGCTGCCAAATTAAATTTCTTTGCTCTTATTGATAAAGAAAATTTGCTAATTAGGAATCAATTTCCAACTGATCTTTTCAATACATTACTTTAAAGTTCTCCAATATTCGAAAGAGAAAAATTGAGCAATGAATTAAAGGTTCTTTGGAACAGT
>SEYY01021769.1:15000-22500 GCA_009176605.1 Armadillidium nasatum
AGAAACTATTTTTGTTTTGATAAGAACCCGTTGAAATGAATTCATTAATTAAGCACGAGTTTTTTCCAACATAAAAAAAAAGAAAAAATTGTGAAATATAAAACTCTTCATTGCTTAGCTAATATTTCAATTTATGAAAAGGGGTAATGAATGCCAGTAACTTTAATCTTGCTATTACTGCTGCTAATCAGTTAGTTTATTAATTAAAGTTGGTGTAACGGTAAAGTAATTGACTCGTGCGCTTCAAGGCTCTGCTTCAATCCTCCTTGAGAATCTTAAAAAATTTCTCCACACGAATATAAAACTTACATCTAGAAAGAAAACATCTAGCCATTTACACGTACATGAATTGCACGACACACAGGACAACAAATAATTTACTTTGAAAGAGAAAGACTTAAGGATTACTAAGCACGGAAAGTGTAAGTATTTTAGTGATTATTGCCATAAACTTGGTAATTGATTGTACAAGAAGATAAACTATTGAAAAAGTTTGTTTTAACTGACAACACCATTATTAATAGTTATTAAGAGGAGAGTAAAATTATATTTTTTAAATGGGTAAATACTCGAATCAAAATTTACATAATTTTAAATTTTTATCACCATGGAAAATAATTTAAAAGATGTAATTATATGTGGGAATGGAGAAAAAAAACAAAAAACATAGTTAGAATGAGAGAAAAAATAAATATATATATATATATATATATATATATATATATATATATATATATATATATATATATATATATATAATATATATATATATATATATATATATATATATATATATATATATATATATATATATATAAATATAATGCTCGGTGAATCGAACCTGGGCCCAAAAGATGGAATCCATGGTGCTAACCGCTACACCACCGATGGTTCAAAAAGGAAATCATTTCGGAACTTCTACTGACTTATCGCCTTGTGAAAAGCTCTCGAAGACCTCCCCGACCACAACTTGGGAGTAGGGTTAGCTTGGCCAAGGTTCTTATCCTAAGTACGCAGTGCATTAGTTATTATTTAATATCCATATTATCAGTGGAATTAATATGTATAATACATATACTGCTCGGGAAATAGAACCTGGGCCCAAAAGATGGAAGTCCATGGTGCTAACCGCTACACCACCGGTTAGCACCAATGGACTTCCATCTTTTGGGCCCAGGTTCGATTCCCCGAGCAGTTATATGTATTATACATATTAATTCCACGGATAATAGTGGATATAAATATATATATAACTATGCATAGCGTACTTAGGATAATAGCCTTGGCCAAGCTAACCCTACGCCCAATTGTGGTCGGGAGGTCTTCGAGAGCTTTTCACTAGGCAAAGTCAGTATAAGTTCGAATGATTTCCTTTTGAACCATCGGTTGTATGTAAGACTTAGCACCATACTTCCATCTTTTGGGCCCCACTGATGGAAGTCCATGGTATTCCCCGAGCATGTTATATGTATTATACATATTAATTCCACGTATAATATATATATATATATATATATATATATATATATATATATATATATATATATATATATATATTATATATTATATATATATGATAATATATATACGATATACGTACCTATATTTATATTGTATATATGAGAGATTTAATATCCTGTCCCTTTGAATAAAATAATAGTTTTATCATATATTTCTTCATTTTCACAAAGAGAAACCAATAGTTCTTTTTCAGTTGATATCCTGGCTAAATCATTTAACCTTTCACTACTCATTTTATTTAGCAAGTATGATTTGATCCGTTTTAAACATGAGAACGATCTAATCTGCACTATTGGATGTTACGGATAGAGTTGCCATCAAGGTTCCCAACCGGAACACTTGATCAAACGCATTACATAGATCAAGTTCCTTTATTTTTTTAAGTATTATATTCTGGTTTACCTTAAGTTCGTCACTGTTCCAAAGAACCTTTAATTCAATGCTCAATTTTTCTCTTTCGGATATTGGATAACTTTCTGGAAAATTGATTCCTATAATTAGCAAATTTTTCTTTATCAATAAGAGCAAAGAAATTTAATTTGGCAACATCAGAAAACCTGTTTCCTAACTTGAACAATTTGATCTAAAATATTATAGAACAAAGCTTTCCATTCACTTCTGTCTTAGATCCCCTCTTATTTTTTGGATGGCCACATATCCAAATATCCCTTAAATTGGTGAGAAAAATCATGTTTTCTGTAAATTTAGATAAATATAAACAAAACTAGGTAGGAGAGATAATTCTGTGCATGTCATCACTCTTCATTATTAAACCTAAACAGAAGAAACATCAGAATGGCAAAATTGAAGTGAATGAAGATTTGACATTATGACAGCTAAAGACAGATAAAAATGAGACAATGATGCATGAAAAGAAGTTGGGCTAGTGGCTATAAAGATGGGGTTTGGAGACGAATGAATTCCGTACTCTTCAGGAATTTTCGACAAATGTAAAGATGCATGGTATTAGGTTCAACTTCTTGGCAGAACTTTGGAGAGGAATGGAAATCTCTATGTGTATTGTATTATAAATTAGATAAAAGAGACATAAGTAAAAGGAAATGGTTTGACTATTTAACGTCCCTTCCATATTATATGATTATTACTTCTTATTTAGTCGACGTCAGATGAAGAAGCAGATCTAGGGAGTAGTGACGGGTGGGATTCTTTCTGATGTGTTAAATATGAAGGGAAGTACTGAGTCTAGAAATCAAACAGTACTTAATTGTTATAGGGGATAGATAAAGAATTATAATGGTGGTGGAACATTTCTGCCTTTTTCTCGAAACTATTCTTTATTTATTTATTTACTTTTTTAAACGATACCTCCATTTATTTCTCCAGGTAAGGAGACCTACTTTCCGGAATTTTGTTGAGTGGTTTATTCATCTAAGTGAAGGTAGCACTTTACTGTTTGGGAGTGTTTTTTATTATGTTAGTTTAATTCCGTAGAAAGCAATAAAACTTCCAGTACAAACTCGACCAACACAAAACACCAGGAGAGGACCGACCAGCAGAGGAACCAAATAGAACTATGCGACAGAAGAGTTTAGAGGAAGAAAGGAAACAGACTCCTGTAGTTCTTGAATACTTAGTTTTCAAGAGTTTCGTTCCTCCAAATTATATCAGATACTTTTTGAAAGTCAAAGAATACGCAGCGTTACGTTATTGAGAAAAAGGTCTACTGCATGTAATGATCCAATGCTGATTTGTCGTTGAACGATGTTTCCGAAAAGCAAGCTAAAAATAAAAAAAATCTTTCTTGCTTCTCAAGGAGGAATAATATGCGTACATCGACCATGTTCTCCATTGTTCTTAAGAAATAAGATGTTAGCAAGATTGATCAGCAGTTGCCAATATTTCGCAGAACATTTCCTTTACTTAAACAAGTGTTGCTAACCACACAAGCGGAAGCGTGCTTTACACCCAACTCCAATTATTTAAAGTCGAATTAAAAGACTTGCTCAAAAGAATGGAGTTACCTTATTATGATATAAGAGATTTCACCCAGGTCAGGGATCTCATTTTTGAATGCAGACAATACAGAGTAAATGAAATTCAGTTAGAGTGAACAGGCTATTTATAGAGAAAATCCATCCCAGGTATGAAAGAGAAATTGGATCATTTTGTGGAAAGTTGCATTTTCTAAAAGATTTCTGGTAAATGGAAACTACTAATCATTTAAAAAGTTGAACCCAAGGATGTCTACAACTGGCCCTAAGGACGAATGTTATTCTTTGAACTAGGACTATATTGCATCCTTTCTAGGGAAAAAGATATATTATGTCTGCTAGAGATCTTATGGACAACCTTCCAGAGTTGACGTGGAAAATTATAAGTAATTTTGAAATTATTGTTTCCTTCTTGTGCAACTGATAAGGCATGAAGAAACAATTCCATCTTAAAGATAGTCATATTAGGAGCTGCAAGATTGACTTTATATTGTTTATATAACTGTTTCTTCTCTCAGATCGCACTGTAAAATTCTGAAACTACCTCTGTCTGACTGACCGAACTTATACTTGCTGTAGAACTGTGAATGCTTTTCTCTGCTACTGAAAGAAGAGTATCTTCGAAAATGCTTTTATGAGTTTGCTGTAGTTGGAAATTGTACCATCGTCAGAAAGGCTCTTAACAACAGTTAAGTTGTAAATCATGGACCAGTCTGTGCCATATCTTCACTGTAAGTTGTATTGTAAAAGTCGCTACCACTAAAGTCATTATGGCGTGCTTAAGAAAACGCATCCAGAATCTCATGGGAACCTCAAGTTCATAAGGTGAAAAATCAGTGTTGAGGTAGCTCAAAGAAAATGAGTTCAATATTTCTACCAACGAAGAGAAGGCTACGAAATCATAAACGTTTCCCCACAAAGGATGATGTAATTTAAAATTTTTTAAAGTCAATAAAAAGAGAGTGAGATGCTGGAAAAATTATACATGATCCTCCTTGTAGTATTGACAAATAAATTGAACAGTCTGAAGAATCACGGACAGATGAATCCTAATAGTTACTTCGTGCAAAGTGACTTGAAGGGAAATATAAAAATGGAGAATGGCTCCATGGACGAGGATGGTGATTGTTTGATGGAATCTTATTCACAGGTATTATGGAGTTACTATAACAGAGAGTGGAAAGAGAACGTGACCTCGGAGTTGCAACTTATTACCAAATATATTGCAGACTGTATGTTGTAATAAAACGGCTGATTCCTCAATGTTGTAGTAGCATTTTGGCTATTCCATTGAAAGAAAGTTGTCTTTTGAGATGGTTTTCACTGTTCTAAGGAAACATACGACTCGAAATAACCGTCACGATGTTATTAGCATGATCATGAACAGGAAGAATGGGCTGGGGATAAAGCGAGTGTCTTGAGACTCACAACAATTCAGAGCAGAGTAATCGAAGATACTGACAGGTCACAAAGCAGAGACATAGTTATGTGATGGTGATAAAGTCAGTTTTCTCTTTCCTGTACTTACTGTACAAAAAGGTTGTTGATTACGTAGAGTTAATGAGTTATCTCTCTCTCTCTCTCGTTCGGGATATCTGTAATCCCATATTTTGCTTTAGATTTTCCTTTGAGCTTGCCTCATTCAAACTAAACTTAATCTTGTGAATCTCATTCAGAAATTCACTAATACTTTCTTATTGCTACCGCAGATACGATTCTGTCTGCTTCGTTTGATAAAGGAGGGAACGTAGCTTATTAAAGGATTTTTCCATGTATTGTTCACAGCAAAAAAAAACTATGATCAGCATTTTCCTAAAGTATCAGTGAAACTACTAGAAAAAATTATCTTTTTCTTTTCTTTATCTAGGTAGAAAAATGATTTGGAAGCTTTTAGGATACAAGATATTAATACCATATATCTGAAAATAAAATGCTAAACAACTTGGTTAAGACTTGTTAATTTGGATATTGAAATGTTAAATAATTATTCAATGAATTTAAAATTTTCTTTCGATCTTATTGAAATTATTTGATAATGATTTTTAATTATCAGTGATACTTTTAATAATAAATATTGTTTCTATTATCCTATTTCGACACGGATTTAAAAGTAGGAAAACATTTCGGTAAGCGTTAGCTAAATTTTATTTAAACTTTTATTTATAGTTCTTTAATTAGGGTATAGTATTCTTCTAGTGTCTGAAATTTGTTCCAATAAGAAATTTCAAGTTCAATTTTGAGAAAGAAACGATTTCTGGAAATGGAACATTGTTAAGTATTATCTGATCATAAAAACTTTTAGTTCATTCCACTTAAATATTTTCAGCTACGCTAATAAAATTATATATAAAATAAAGTATAAGGTTTAAATAAATTTGCACATTAATGAAAACTTTTTATTGAAATAAATCATATATTATTTTAATAAAACTAATTATGCATTTTTCTTAATAGTACAAAGCCTAAGAAGTAATTTCTTAAAAAAAGAGATTCAACATCATAAAAAAATTTACACATATACATATATTTATTATAAATACTAGTAATATACAAAGCATTCACTTTCAGATGACTGAACTTCATATATTTACGACATACTGAACAGAGTTTATATGTCAATGAAAGAGGGTTTGTACCATACAGTCGAGATTCAAAGATCATCAAGGTATGTTCACACATGTTTACTAAACTATATTCTTCTGTAGATTACACAAAGTTTATGAAAACTTGCTTAAACTTTCATATATGACTTTTCACTAACCTTATGTAAACGCATTTAAAGATAGTGAAGTAGAAAAAAATAAAGGTAAAAAAATTTTATTTGTAAAAAATAATGATTTCAAAGAGCACTTATCACAATAAAAAATAAAAATGTTCAAATTGTACAAATGAGCAAAATAAAACTCTGTTTTCTCTTATACATTGTTCAAGGAGAAAAAGTACGCCCAAAATAGAAACATCGTAGAAATTAAGTCCATCCTAAAAGAAAGACGATAGGTACTGAAAAAGGATAATATCACATCTCGCTCACGATTCTCCTTGAATGAGAATATGAGGAAAATATAATCTTATCTCTTAACGTCATATCTCTCAAAAGTCTCTTTATCAATGAATGCATATTATTGCATGCAATTGTTATCTCTTAAGATCCTATCTCTCACAATTTTCTTTCTCAATAAAGAGGTAAGGGAGATATGACATTATCTCTTAACGCCCTATCACTCCCACGCTTCATTCTCAGTGAATAGGTCAGAGATATGACATTATCTCTTAACGTCCTATCACTCCCACGCTTCATTCTCAGTGAATAGATCAGAGCTATGACATTATCTCTTAACATCATATCTCTTAGACTTCTCCTCTTCAAGGAATAAATGAGGGTGCATCTCTGTTAACCATATCACATAAAGCAGAATCCGACTGAGTTCTGTTAAACTTAAGAATTTCACTTCTTCCAGTAATTTCTTGATTCACAATTTCACCAACTTTATCGATAAGATCCCCTAAATCATTAATTTTACTTGGATCTTTCTTAGTTTCGTCATCATCATCGTCATCGTCATCTTCGTCATTAGGCTCTTGAGAACTTGTTGTTTCTGAATACATTGAATCTGTTTCTTTAACCTCTTTGTGTGAAGGAATGACAGCCATGGTCCAGCAAGAGAGTTTCCGTCTCAAAGATTTTCGAAGTTTCTGAGGATGGAATGAATGTTCTCCTTGTTGTAATTCTTCCGTATCGTCTTTAGGTCCATTTTCCATGTCTGTTATATCTGTTAATTTAAATTATATATATATATATTATATATATATATATATATATATATATATATATATATATATATATATATATATATATATATATATATATATATATATATATATATATAGAGAGAGAGAGAGAGAGAGAGAGAGAGAGAGAGAGAGAGACAGACAGACAGACAGACAGACAGACAGAGAGAGAAAATCAGAATGAATTCCAAAGTTAAAGGGTGACGAACCGCAATATCCGGGCTTGAAAATTTGTACT
>SEYY01021770.1:0-2500 GCA_009176605.1 Armadillidium nasatum
ACGAGGGGGAATGCCATCCGGCCCACTGGCCTTCCTGAAGTTCATAATTTCAGGATCCATGACCTGATCATGTGTAATTACAGGCAGGGACATGAGACACCTGAGAGGAGAAGGAGTAGGAGGAGGGATGCCAGAATCGAGCAGGGTGGAATTAGATGAGAAAAGGAGGCCGAAGAGATTAGCCTTTTCAGAGGGAGTATTTGCAATAGATCCATCAGAGCGAATAAGAGGAGGAAAGGCAGATTTACAAAAGTTATTAGAGATATTTTTGACAAGAGGCCAGAAATTTTTATCAGTAGGAGAGCCATGGAGGTCAGCGCACTTCCTTTTTATGAAAGCACGCTTAGACAGTCGAAGAACATCCCTGCAACGATTCCGAGCGGAATGAAAATTAGCAAGAGTGATAGGAGAAGGAGAGTTTTTCCATGCACGATAAGTATTGTCTCTCTCCCGAAGGACAAGAGAACAGTTGCCATCGAACCATGGATTTTGAGGAGAAAAAGATTTAGTTGTAGATGGAATGAATCTTCCCATCCCGTCAAGGATCACTGTCCCTACCTTTTCAGCAGAGACAGAAGCATCCCCAGAGACAAAGCAAGATTCACTCCAATGATAGTTAGCAAAGAAGCGGCGCATTGCCCCCAATTAGCCCGATTAAAGTGCCAGAAAGTACGTTTAGGGCATGGTGGAGCTGTTGGAGAGAAAGCATTATAACTAAGAGCTATAAGATTATGGTCAGAATTACCAATAGGAGGGAAAATGGTGTATTTATAACTAGAAGGAGTAGTGGTGAAGCATAAATCAAGTGTATTCAAGAATTGGTTAGGACGATCTGGAATGTGTGTAGGTTCCCTAATCAACTGCCATATATATATATATATATATATATATATATATATATATATATATATATATATATATATATATATATATATATATATATATATATATATATATATATATATATATATATATATATATATATATATATATATTATATATTATATATATATATAGGCGTCCCCTCCAAACAACAGTTACTAAATTCAAGGAGGGTTGCCTTGGAGCAGCTGACCTTTGATCTATCTCGTATTTCAAATTGGAGCAGAGAGAATATGGTTGTTTTCAATGCCACCAAAACTCAATTCCTCCATCTCTCTACTCGACACAATCTTCCACTCAACTATGATATCTTCTTCGAAAACACTCAACTCAAGCCTTCATCTGTTCTTAATATTCTCGGTGTTTCCTTTTCTCGTGATCTTTTTGGAAAGATCACATTACTCTCTTTCTAAACAAGCTTCTAAGAGGTTAGGTGTTCTGAGGCGCCTTCAGTATTTCTTCACACCACCCCAGTTGCTTGCTCTGTTTAGGGGTGTTGTTCGCCCCTGTACGAGTATGCGTCACACATCTGGGGTGGTTCCACTCACATAGCTCTCCTGAAAAGGTGGAGTCTAGGGCTTTTCGTATTATCAACTCTCCACTCTCACTGATTCTCTCCAATCTCTTTCTGCCAGTAGAATTGTTGCGTCACTCTCTCTATACTATCGCTATTACAATGGACACTGCTCTTCTGAACTCTCTCGTCGCATACCTCCTCCACTGAGAAGGGCTCGTGCGACTCGACTTTCTACCCAGCCTCATACTTTCTCTGTCCAACTCTCTGACCCCAGACTTAACTGCTATGCTCAATCTTACATATACTTTACTGGTAAAGTCTGGAACACACTCAATTCTTCTATTTTTCCAACTTCCTATGACTTAAACACCTTCAAACGTCGTGTATCAGGTCACGTCAGCCTTTAATTGACCAGGCTCCCGTCTTTCCCCCTAACTCTGGTGGAATTTTAGTAAGTATACCTCTGGCCTTTGCCCACCAGAGGTGAAATATAATATTATATATATATATATATATATATATATATATATATATATATATATATATATATATATATATATATATATATATATATATATATATATATATATATATATATATATATATATATATATATATATATTTATCATAATCAAATTAAAACTTTTCATTACAGATACACGTTCAAAAACGCAATTAAAACCATCTGTTTTCTTAATTCTTAGTATTTCCTCTTTCTTTGATCTTCCTCGAAAGGATTAAGCTTTTCCTGTTAATCTAAACTATCTGCTAATCAAAATGAGTTTGGAGAAACCTTAAAGACATATATTTAAATATATATAATATATATATATATATATATAATATATATATATATATATATATATATATATATATATATATATATATATATATATATATATATATATATATATATATATATATATATATATATATATATATATATATATATATATATATATATATATATATATATATATATATATTATTATTATTATTTATTTTATTTTTTTTCTAAATTTTAGTGACACTATTTTGGCTCCAACTATTACTATCAAAAATCCCCGCAACAATATATCACCAATGGCCTTCATGGATTCT
>SEYY01021770.1:12500-15000 GCA_009176605.1 Armadillidium nasatum
CCTTTTCTTTGAGGCTTTCCTGGTTTCTTCATCATTGTGATGAGTTTTAAGGCTTCCACTTCGATCTCCAAAACTTTTCATCAAAATCTCTTTGGGAGAAACTTTGGGCGAGTTACGAATGTCTTGAAAACCATTCTGAAAAAGAATAATAAGAAGAAGGCAGATATAATCGTCACTTTTAATGGGACCCGAGTCATTTTTTAAGGCTTTTATTTTATTATCTATATAGTGAGCTATTTCTGATTTATTATTTTATTCAGGTTTCAATCTCTCTCTCTCTCTCTCTCTCTCTCTCTCTCTCTCTCTCTCTCTCTCTCTCTCTCTCTCTCTCTCTCTCTCTCTCTCTCTCTCTCTCTGTAATATCTATTTAACTATCTATCTATCTATCTATATATATATATATATATATATATATATATATATATATATATATATATATATATATATATATATATATATATATATATATATATATATATATATATATATATATATATATATATATATATATATATATATATATATATATATATATATATATATATATATATATATATATATATATATATATATATATATATATATATATATATATATATATATATATATATATATATATATATATATATATATATATATATATATATATATATATATATAAGTATATATGATAGATAATAGATCAAAAAAATATTAAAGAGAAAAGAGAACAAAATAAAACATTCAAAAAAAAAAAAAAATTAAAAATTAATAAATAATAATAATAATAATAATAATAATAATAATAATAATAATAATAATAATAATAATAACAATAAATTTATTATTATTATTATTATTATTATTAATTATTAATATTAAATAATAATAATAATAATAATAATAATAATAATAATAATAATAATAATAATAATAATAATAATAATAATAATAATAATAATAATAACAATAATAATTCTTCGAAAAGAGAAATATAAATTTCTAAAGCAACTTGTTTGACATCAAGTGCCATGAATTCTTAAAACTTTTGAAGAGATCCTATCGCATTTTGTTTATGCACTATTTTTCTTGCTTTATTATATATATATATATATATATATATATATATATATATATATATATATATATATATATATATATATATATATATATATATATATATATATATATATATATATATATATATATATATATATATATATATATATATATATATATAATATATATATATAATATAATAGTGAGATAAAGATAGATAGATAGATAGATAGATGAATAGATAGTATAAGAGTAACAAGAAGAACAAGAAGAACAAGAAGAACACGAGCAATAACAACAACAACAACAACAACAACAACAACAAACAATTTAATATTATTTGTTAATTTTAATATACATTTATGTCAACGGATTTATAGAATACAAGAGAAAAATCGTACGTGTTTTAAACTGTTATTTTTGCAACTTCTTCCCTCATCGTCGATTGACCTTTTACATGCAAATCAAAAGCTAAAAATAAAAGTAGGCTCTTGATGCACTTTCGATTCTCATTTTATAACTTTGAATAAAATATTCCATGAATTCTTAAATACGATTTAGTAGAGTAAAACAATCGGAAAAAAGGTGAATGTATTTGAAAAAAGTATTTAAATTATGCTTAATTTAATTGGGAATACCCCAAAACGTCGAAAGGGAAAATAGTCGATAGGTCAAATGGCCGACACACCATTAACAAAATTTTGTCTCGCGTCTAAAACGCCGACAACTTGTTTTGGTAAGGTCAAACGGCCGACATTTTTTTTACAATTTGTAAAAAATCGTTGACACACTAAATATATATATATATATATATATATATATATATATATATATATATATATATATATATATATATATATATATATATATATATATATATATATATATATATATATATATATATATATATATATATAGTATATATTATACTTGGAATTCTCGTGGTTCTCTTCGATGGGTTATGAGAATGCATATTTGCACAAATTCATTGAAAAACTACTAGCCACTATTTGAATGAAAATGTCACTTGCATTCGTTATCTGAAATGTATTAATTAAGGAGTCTTCGATATACACTGTACAAGGTGGTCGCCCTTCTCTTATAATAACAGAGTATAATATTTTAAATCATCCTTAAGTCAGTCATTTGAAATCTCACTTTTCTTTCAGATCATCAATACGACTTTCGATGTTTGAGGTCAACTGGTAATATACTTTCCTCTTTTACTGAGTTATGGACTTCTGGTCTTGGAGACAGATGAGTTATGAGTCGATCTCGATATGGCCAAGGCTTTCGGAGCTTTCTTGTTTCCTTCAAATCTTTTCATATCGGCACTTGTTGGTGAAACTACTCTTCCTCCTTAAATTTGGTGTTCTTTCAAAGCTTTGTACTATCTACTACTCTATTCTTAATTTTCACTAACGACCTCCTCAGTTGCACATCTAACTATATATGTTTATGT
>SEYY01021770.1:20000-22500 GCA_009176605.1 Armadillidium nasatum
TCCCGCCCATTTAACCTTGGTTATGATGTCGTTGGTTGACTTCCTATTTCATAGTGGGGAAAAAGGCATTTACTTTCCGATATATATATATATATATATATATATATATATATATATATATATATATATATATATATATATATATATATATATATATATATATATATATATATATATATATATATATATATATATATATATATATATATATATATATATATATATATATATATATATATAACAGAAAAGAGAAAGACTAACAGACGGTCAGCCACACAGGAAGAAACATATTATAGGTTAATAATTCCATCTATTTTTTTTTCCTATAGTAGCTTCAAGAGTAAAAGACACAGACATTCACAGTATCAGTACTGTAATTCCAAATTAACCTATTCAATTAAATCAAATTTTATTTAATTAAATTAAATCTAAAAGGATTAATTAAATATGTATAGGTTAAAATTATATTTTAAATAATTTTGAATAACTGACCAACCTCATTTTGTCGTTTGATTTTGCCGATTGAATCAACTGAGTAACAACGATCTGTTTTCATATTTAAATTTTCGTTCTTATTTGAAGATAAGTTTAAGAAAGAAGAGTTATTTCCATCATCTCTGAATATAAAAGGTGAAGATGATCTTCTGTACTCTAAGTATGGGTTATTGTTCTCCCTTCCATCACAGTAAGAAATATAATCCTTCTCTTGGACCCGCAACACGTCTGGATTTTGTGGCTGAAGGACTTTTGTATTAAATTCTCCGCTGTATTGTTTTCCGCATTCTCGCTTCATGAGATTCGAGATATTTTTTCCTTTCTTCTCTGACAACTTTTTCAAAAACAGCCAATTTTTTAGCGACAAATGAGCCAGATTTTGTTCCTCCTATTTTCGATACTTTAGGAGAAAGTTTTATTACTGGAAAATTGCTATTAATTTCATTGTTATTTTTTAAATCGGGATCCTCTTCTTCCTTATCACTCGGAGAAGAAAGACCAAATTTTGAGAGGTCACAACTGCTTCCATAGCTTTTGAGTCCTCTTTTCTCGGCAAGACCTATTAAAGAAGCAAAAACACGAGGTTTGTGAACTAATTCGTCATCGCTACTACTACTATCGCTGCTTAAGTTACTATCAGGTACAGGTTCGTGAGTTCTTCCCGGAAGGTATCTATCTTCATCACAAACATCAAAACCAGGCACTGTTAGAAACATACTACTATAACCAGGCACTCTGAGATCATAAACAATATTTCTTTCAGCATCGTAATTTTCTCGTGGTTTGGGTGCGAGAGGTGTTGGAGGTTCAAGCGAAATTTCTGGTAGGCTACTTGTATTAGTGGGAATAAATAGCATTGATTTAGGTTTTACTGTACTGTTATCACTAGCTACGCTGTTTGAGCTCATGGACATACTGCTAATACTATCAGAATTTTTTCTACAAATAATAGTCTCATTACCCAGAGAATGGCAAGAGTCTTGTCTAAATTTGGAATCATAAGGGCAATGTAAGGAAAGATCTAAACTATAATTAAAATAATTATCTGTACTTTCAAAAGAAGTATTATTGGTCTCGGTACTAAAGGATCTACTTTTTTTCTTTTCGGCTCTACATTTATTGCACATACTTTCAGCTTTAATTGCTGCTTTAGTAGCTGTTTGATAAAAATCGTAATTTTCATCCAAGCTTGTGGGAGGTTGTTTCATCCATAAAAGACATGGAAGAAGATCCGGATAATGGCTTCTTCAGAGGAATTGTTTTTGACTTCTGGTGTCAAATTTAAATTAGGATCTTTTTTACCTATGTCTAATTTTTCTTTCACATTCTCTTCTTAAAAATATTGTACCAACAATCTGCGTCTGTATGCTTATCCTCATTGTTCATCAATTCTTTATCACTGGTATGAATTTGAACTTCATGATTTTGAAGTGTTTTACTATTTCCAGAAAGTGTATTATCGTTCGAGTCGCTACTATTAATACAAATTTTTTCTTCCGATTTTAAAGAACTTGAGATAGACTTAAGCTCAGGATAATCTTCTTCTATTTCACCATCCAAATACTCTTCATAACCTTCTGGAGATATTAAAGTCTCTTTCCCTTTTAGAGTAGAATTTGAACCAGTTTCAGATACTTTAAGAGTAAAATTAGATTTTTTGTCTGGATCGTAAATATTTTCGTCGTCATCTAAAATCTGATCACAGGACATATTAATGTCATTCAAATTATCATTCGTTTCAATAAATGACTCTGTAAGATTTTGGTCCGGTACTGGAGTCGATTTGCCACTATCAAGAATAATAATTTCTTCACATTCAAAACAATTCTTCTTTTTATTCTTTAGCATTTCTTTTCTCTTCTCCAAAAAATCTTCTTCATTTAGTAGGTCTTCATGTTCAAAAAGAGGTGTCACCGACCTATTGATATCAAATTCATTTATGCTAAGTGAGTTTACGTATCTCTCAACCTTCTTGGCCCTATTTATACTTTTCTTTGGGCAAATG
>SEYY01021770.1:82500-90000 GCA_009176605.1 Armadillidium nasatum
CAACAGATAAATGTCGAAAAGCCGCAGCTGCGTCAGTAGCAAGACGCCCATAATAATTCAAAGGAAAAAAAAAATAATAATAATAAAATGAAAATAATATAAACTACAGTCAAAACTATTTGGAATACTAAGAGATCGTTTTTTCTTTTTATTTTTTTATTTTTATTTTTTTTTTATTTTTTTTTTTTTTTCAGTACTTGCCATTTTCGAATGTCTCGTAAATATGAAAAACCAAAGGCTGAAGATTTTAAACAGGTTGCAGGGCAATTAAGGTATCAAAAGTTTTAAACACGTTGCAGGGCAATTATTAGTAAAAAAAGTGTCAAACAATTTTGTGATTTATAACAGTGTCTGTTCCATTATTTACTATTAAGAATAATAAATAATGGATTTAATTATTTTAATATCGAATGTGTATACAATTTTTATCTTCATATAAACTATTACCCAGAATGTAGAGCACTCACACACACACACCACAATATATATATATATATATATATATATATATAATATATATATATATATATATATATATATATATATATATATATATATATATATATATATATATATATATATATATATATATAATAACTGTCTTAAAAAATATTTGATAGTTCGTTAGGAAATGGTGTTAATAATGAATTTCAATGATAATTTGTTTGCAAAATTCTATTTATATAAATTAAAAAACTGTTAAATGTTAAAGTACAATATATTTCGGCAATTACTTCTATCTTAATTATTTAACTACTCGAAATGGAGGTTGTGGTCAGTTGGTTGTGGGTTTTATAAACTAAAACAATATCCAGGACTGAGAGACTGTGTAGAAAGGTGTGTGTGTCACGAGTCCTCCTCAATGGAGGAGGTATGAGACGTGAGAACTCAGAAGAGCAGTGTCTATTGTATATATATATATATATATATATATATATATATATATATATATATATATATATATATATATATATATATATATATATATATATATATATATATATATATATATATTAAATTCGTTTCTCTAAGAAAAAACTTTTTATTTCTTTTTATCTGATATTTTTCAACTGCACACCTTTATGGATAAAACCAATTTTATTTTCTTTTAAAGTCTAGATAAAATTATAGATTGCCCAAAGGCTTCAAACTTTCGATAAACACTGAAGGTTTATTTGCATTTCGAATCTACGCAAGCACAAAAGCAAAGAAAACAATAATTATCAATTAGCACATAACATGATGGAGTGGCTGAGAGATAGAGACAGATAGATAGATAGATAGAGAGAGAGAGAGAGAGAGAGAGAGAGAGAGAGAGAGAGAGAGAGAGAGAGAGAGAGAGAGAGAGAGAGAGAGAGAGAGAAGCCAAGTATGTTTATGTATGTTTATGTTCTTAATATATGGCTTCTCAATATCTATTAGATTGAATATACAATCTTTATTCACACACACACACACACACACACACACATATATATATATATATATATATATATATATATATATATATATATATATATATATATATATATATATATATATATATATATACATATATATATATATATATATATATATATATATATATATATATATATATATATATATATATATATATATATATATATATATATATATATATATATATATATATATATATATATATATATATATATATATATATATATATATATAGAGAGAGAGAGAGAGAGAGAGAGAGAGAGAGAGAGAGAGAGAGAGAGAGAGAGAGCTAAAAACATTGGCACTCTGATGTTATATATTATAAACCACTAATTAAAACAATAAAAATAACAAAAGTTAAAAAGCAAGAGGTTATTAAGAAATAGCTAAAACGGAGAAAGATAGTAATATATTAAAATTAAAACGCACAATATTTCAAAACCTACTGATGTTTTTCTCATCAGGTGCTCTCCTTTCTCTTACAAAGCACCTGATGAGAAAACTATAAATTTAGTGGGTTTTGAAATATTGTGCGTTTTAATTTTAATTTTAATCTATTACTATCTTTCTCGGTTTTAGCAATTTCTTAATATCCTCTTGCTTAATTTGTTTTTAATTTTGTTTTTAAATAATATATATTATATATATATATATATATATATATATATATATATATATATATATATATATATATATATATATATATATATATATATATATATATATATATATATATATATATATATATATATATATATATATATATATATATATATATATATATATATATATATATATATATATATATATATATATATATATATATATATATATATATATATATATATATATATATATATATATATATATATATATATATATATATATATATATATATGCAGGATTTATCATGACATGTGGGACCCACTCGAAGAGTGAACAAGGGGCATCAACACAATGGAAAAAGTTTATATAACATATGGCCTACGAGCAATACTTTGTGAGATAAAAGTTGGATTTAGCCATACAATGTAAAATTTATAACAGTAGATACAATAGTGAATTATAAAAAGAATTTAAAAAAAAAAAAAAAAAAAAAAAAAAATCCCAAGTTAAAAAAAAAAAAAAAAATTTAACAAATTTCTGCAGAGTTTGTTGCAAAACCTTTAACTTTTTGAAAAAGTTTTTGATTACTTTTGTTGTTATTCCCTTCTTATTACTGTCTTTTGTTTTATAATTAACTATTGAATCTATTGTTATGAAACCAACATTGTATGGGCATGACATTAAATCAAACTTAATACATAAAAAAATAAAGCTATCAACAATTTAACGTTAACTTTAACACCCTGTATCTCACTAACTTTACCTTGAAGGACATATGTTCGTGTGGACATTTCTGCGTAGATATATATCACCTGTCCACCCACGGTCCAAGTGGGTCACTTATGTTACGATACACCCTCTATATATATATATATATATATATATATATATATATATATATATATATATATATATATATATATATATATATATATATATATATATATATATATATATATATATATATATATATATATATATATATATATATATATATATATATATATATATATATATATATATATATATATATATATATATATATATATATATATATATATATATATATATATATATATATATATATATATATATATAGTGGGACCAGCATATTTCACTACCTGCTCATAAAAGTCCCTCTCCAAGAGTGCTCTAAAAGATCATGTTTTCGGCTCGTTGGTTTCAGTGCTAGTCCTTGAGGTTTATTTAAACTCTCAGGTTGGGTTTTCACCCTTTCAGTGGGACTAGCACCTCCTCCATCTAACCTCTAAGCACTTTCTCAAAAAGCTCTCAAGAAGATAATGCTCTCAGAAGATAATGCTGATCCTGGAGTTGTTACAAGCAGTAAGCAATAATTATAGGGCCGGGTTGCTAGCTAGCCTGCCTTTCTCTCTCTCTCTCTCTTTTTCTTTCTCTTTCCCTCTCTTTTTCTATCTCTTTCTCTTTTTCTCTCTCTCTTTTTCTCTTTTTTTTCTCTCTCTCTCCTCTCTCAGAAAAAAAAGAAGCAACAGAAATTTATTTCCTTTACCTTCGGGGTCAAAAAAATAAAGAAACTTTAATGCCAAGAGAGATGAAAAAAGAAAAGAAAAATTTGCAAACTTTTTTTACCGAGTTTATAAAAATTGTCCCAACTTTGTTTTTCTACATGTAGCTTTATTTATTTTTTTATTATTATTTTAATTTTCTAATTCACTTTTTTTTCCTTCCTAAAAGTGAAAAGTTTCAGAGTTCTTTCTATTATTATATTTTTATTACATTTTCTATTGTTTTTCTAACTTCTACGCAAAGTTTTTAGATTATTATCCTGAAAGAAATAATCCGCATGCCACAAACATGCAAAAAAAAAAGGTAAAAAAGTGAAAACAATATAAAAAAAAAGATAGATAGATAGATAAATAGACAAAGAAAAATTCTTCTTCTTCTTCTTCTTTCCTGTGTATATAGAATTACACATTACTCCCAAGAAGCTTTTTATTTTCTCTTCATCTTTAGACATCTTTTTAAAATACGTTTTTCGTCTTTGCAGAGATTCTTTCGTTAAATATAAGAAGAAAAAAAAAAGAGATAAATTGAAGGAACAAACCATAAATTCCTCTTTGACATCTTGAAGGGCAACCACGTTTGGACTAATTTTGTCTGGAAATATTCCAATGATTTCGTCGAGAATAGCAATCATTTCTCTCAAATGCTGCAAAAGGAAGATAAAAATTGCTTTGTCAAATATTGGTGTTTCTCTCTTTGTGATTCGTAAAAATAATCATTTGGTTGATGATGATGATGATGATGGTGATGATCATGATGATGATGATGATGATGATGATGATGATGATGATGATTTGGATGAATATGATGATAATGATGATGATGATTTGGATGAAAATGAAGATAATGATGATGATAATGATGAAGATAATAAAAATGATGATGATTATAATGATAATGATAATAACGATGACGATAAAGATTATGATGATGATAATTATAACGATGATAATCGTGATAAGTAGTTCATTATGATGATGATGATGCTTTTTTGATAATGATAATAATGATAATGCTGATGACAATGATAATAATGACAATGTTGATGACAATGATAATAATGATAATGTTGATGACAATGATATTAGTGATGATTGTGATGATATGATGATATTGAAGATGGTGATAATGATTTAATGATGATGATGGCAATAATGTTGAATATAATGACGATTTAATAAACAATAATAATAAAAATAATAATTATTATTATTATTTTCTTATTATTATCATTTTTATTATTACTAATATTATTAGATATTAGTATAAGAAAATACTAAAATATAAAAAAAAATAACAAAAAAAATATTTTTATTTACGTCTCAATAAAAAGCCAAAATCCTCTAACCAAATCTTACCTCTGAGGGTAAATGAATAAAAGTTGTAATATCCGGCTTCCGTTTCGGAAGGGCCGGATATCTTAAAAATTCAAGGAAATCAGAGTCCCTTAGGAGGACGGAGAGGACTCTTTCAGTTTGAGGAAGGGCTCGGAAGTATTCTGTGAAGTTCTCCACCAGGTTCTTGATCTTCGAGTAATAATAATAATAATAATAATAATAATAAAAAAAATAATAATAATAATAATAATAATAATAATAATAATAATAATAATAATGTATAATAATAATAATTAATAAAAAAAAATAAAAATAATAAATAATGTAATAATAATAATAATAATAATAATAATAATAATAATAATAATAATAATAATAATAATAATAATAATAATAATAATAATAATAATAATAATAATAATAATAATAAAGAAAAATATTAAATGACTAACTATTAAATTATTATTTTATTATTATTATTATTATTATTATTATTATTATTATTATTATTATTATTATTATTATTATTATTATTATTATTATTATTCTTATTTCCGATTAATGGAAAAGTAAAAGAAAAAAACTTACGATGCATTTGTAGGTTGGACCAATAACCCACACTAGATTCTCTGAGCTGTATTCGTTTAAATGCTCTACAAGAGCAGCAGAAAGATCATATATCTACAATAATAATAATAATAATAATAATAATAATAATAATAATAATAATAATAATAATAATAATAATAATAATAATAATAATGATAATGATAATGATAATGATAATGATAATGATAATGATAATGATAATGAATAATAATAATAATAATAATAATAATAATAAATAATAATAATAATAATAATAATAATAATAATAATAATAATAATATAATAATAATAATAATAATAATAATAAAATAATAATAATAATAATAATAATAATAATAATAATAATAATAATAATAATAATAATAATAATAATAATAATAATAATAATAATAATAATAATAATAATAATATAATTTTAATTAATAATAATAATAATAATAATAATAATAATAATAATAAAATAAAAAATATAATAATAAGAATTAAATAAATTTTCAGGTTTAAAATCCAAGTTCATAGTAAATGATTTTTGTAATATTTGTATATATATATATATATATATATATATATATATATATATATATATATATATATATATATATATATATATATATATATATATATATATATATATATATATATATATATATATATATATATATATATATATATATATATATATATATATATATATATATATATATATATATATATATATATATATATATATATATATATATATATATATATATATATATATATATATATATATATATATATATATATATATATATATATATATATATATATATATATATATATATATATAGAGAACAATCAAAGTTTCTTTTCCATTACATCTGAAAAGACATTTTAGAGATGTTGCACGTTGATAAGCAACACTTTTGAGAGCATTTCAATATGGATCTAAATAAAAAAGACTCACTTAGGGACAGACAGACAAAAGGACAAGAAGACAGACAATGGGACAGTCATTGAGAAAAAAGGACAGACAGACAATGGGACAGTCATTGAGAAAAAAGGACAGACAGACAAAAGGACAGGAAGACAGACAATGGGACAGTCAATGAAGAAAAAGGACAGACAGACATATGAAATTGTTAACAAAGAGAAAGAATTTGTAGAATGAAGGAAAACAGAGAAAAGCATATTTGCTTTTCATTTATTATTAATATGGAAGGAAAAATTGTTGGAGTGAAGTGGGACTTGAAGTAATTTGAAAATTATGTAAATAACATGAAATTGTTATTTCTCTTGGTAGTTCTAGTCATACATTACTGTATGCATACAAATATACAACGTACGATCATAAAATTATTTTTCATTTACAAAATAAAGTTGAAATACAAGGGTTCAAAATTGATTTATATCATTAATATAATACTATCTATCTATCTATCTATCTATCTATCTATCTATCTATCTATCTATCTATCTATCTATCTATCTATCTATCTATCTTAATGAACTTATGAAAGAAATGGTGAAAAGCAAAACTGGAACAGAAGTAAGAAAGTTTGCTTCGTATTTAGTAATACATGCAGATATGTTTTTGACTTCCTCGGTTGACGATTTTCTAAAAAGCTTAAATTATGTAGAGATTATTATTATTGATTTGTGTCTGAGTATTATTTAACTGTAATAAAAGAAAAGTGAAAAATATTTTTTTTTGGGCAAAATAACTAAGAAAAATATTAAAGGCCTAGTTAAGAGCAGAATTTCTCAGGGTTTTTTTTTTTTTTTTTCTTAAAAAGAAAATAAAATAAAATAAAAAAATAAATGAGATCTAATGTTTGCGTTTCATTTTTAATTAAAATTTAGGAGATTGTTCAGATATGAAAAAAGCTAGAGATTTATTCCTGGGACTGTTTAATATTTTACTGTGAAGATTTGGTTTGATGAATTAAGATATAATATATTATTG